>JAQNBH010000009.1:46626247-46826752 GCA_028752905.1 Cladorhizidae sp. MBARI D1340-BT2 | reverse complement strand
ATAGTCATCTCCCTGAGAAGCACTCATGCACCTGGTGTAATAGCCATCTCCCTGAGAAGCACTCATGCACCTGGTGTAATAGCCATCTCCCTGAGAAGCACTCATGCACCTGGTGTAATAGTCATCTCCCTGAGAAGCACTCATGCACCTGGTGTAATAGTCATCTCCCTGAGAAGCACTCATGCACCTGGTGTAATAGCCATCTCCCTGAGAAGCACTCATGCACCTGGTGTAATAGCCATCTCCCTGAGAAGCACTCATGCACCTGGTGTAATAGCCATCTCCCTGAGAAGCACTCATGCACCTGGTGTAATAGCCATCTCCCTGAGAAGCACTCATGCACCTGGTGTAATAGCCATCTCCCTGAGAAGCACTCATGCACCTGGTGTGGCAGCCATCTCCCTGAGAAGCACTCATGCACCTGGTGTAATAGTCATCTCCCTGAGAAGCACTCATGCATCTGGTGTAATAGCCATCTCCCTGAGAAGCACTCATGCACCTGGTGTAATAGCCATCTCCCTGAGAAGCACTCATGCACCTGGTGTAATAGTCATCTCCCTGAGAAGCACTCATGCACCTGGTGTAATAGCCATCTCCCTGAGAAGCACTCATGCACCTGGTGTAATAGCCATCTCCCTGAGAAGCACTCATGCACCTGGTGTAATAGCCATCTCCCTGAGAAGCACTCATGCACCTGGTGTAATAGCCATCTCCCTGAGAAGCACTCATGCACCTGGTGTAATAGTCCATCTCCCTGAGAAGCACTCATGCACCTGGTGTAATAGCCATCTCCCTGAGAAGCACTCATGCACCTGGTGTAATAGCCATCTCCCTGAGAAGCACTCATGCACCTGGTGTAATAGTCATCTCCCTGAGAAGCACTCATGCACCTGGTGTAATAGCCATCTCCCTGAGAAGCACTCATGCACCTGGTGTAATAGCCATCTCCCTGAGAAGCACTCATGCACCTGGTGTAATAGCCATCTCCCTGAGAAGCACTCATGCACCTGGTGTAATAGTCCATCTCCCTGAGAAGCACTCGTGCACCTGGTGTAATAGCCATCTCCCTGAGAAGCACTCGTGCACCTGGTGTAATAGCCATCTCCCTGAGAAGCACTCATGCACCTGGTGTAATAGTCATCTCCCTGAGAAGCACTCATGCACCTGGTGTAATAGCCATCTCCCTGAGAAGCACTCATGCACCTGGTGTAATAGCCATCTCCCTGAGAAGCACTCATGCACCTGGTGTAATAGCCATCTCCCTGAGAAGCACTCATGCACCTGGTGTAATAGCCATCTCCCTGAGAAGCACTCATGCACCTGGTGTAATAGCCATCTCCCTGAGAAGCACTCATGCACCTGGTGTAATAGTCATCTCCCTGAGAAGCACTCATGCACCTGGTGTAATAGCCATCTCCCTGAGAAGCACTCATGCACCTGGTGTAATAGTCATCTCCCTGAGAAGCACTCATGCACCTGGTGTAATAGCCATCTCCCTGAGAAGCACTCATGCACCTGGTGTAATAGCCATCTCCCTGAGAAGCACTCATGCACCTGGTGTAATAGCCATCTCCCTGAGAAGCACTCATGCACCTGGTGTAATAGCCATCTCCCTGAGAAGCACTCATGCACCTGGTGTAATAGCCATCTCCCTGAGAAGCACTCATGCACCTGGTGTAATAGTCCATCTCCCTGAGAAGCACTCATGCACCTGGTGTAATAGCCATCTCCCTGAGAAGCACTCATGCACCTGGTGTAATAGCCATCTCCCTGAGAAGCACTCATGCACCTGGTGTAATAGTCATCTCCCTGAGAAGCACTCATGCACCTGGTGTAATAGCCATCTCCCTGAGAAGCACTCATGCACCTGGTGTAATAGCCATCTCCCTGAGAAGCACTCATGCACCTGGTGTAATAGTCCATCTCCCTGAGAAGCACTCATGCACCTGGTGTAATAGCCATCTCCCTGAGAAGCACTCATGCACCTGGTGTAATAGCCATCTCCCTGAGAAGCACTCATGCACCTGGTGTAATAGCCATCTCCCTGAGAAGCACTCATGCACCTGGTGTAATAGCCATCTCCCTGAGAAGCACTCATGCACCTGGTGTAGGCAGCCATCTCCCTGAGAAGCACTCATGCACCTGGTGTAATAGTCATCTCCCTGAGAAGCACTCATGCACCTGGTGTAATAGCCATCTCCCTGAGAAGCACTCATGCACCTGGTGTAATAGTCCATCTCCCTGAGAAGCACTCATGCACCTGGTGTAATAGCCATCTCCCTGAGAAGCACTCATGCACCTGGTGTAATAGCCATCTCCCTGAGAAGCACTCATGCACCTGGTGTAATAGCCATCTCCCTGAGAAGCACTCATGCACCTGGTGTAATAGCCATCTCCCTGAGAAGCACTCATGCACCTGGTGTAATAGTCCATCTCCCTGAGAAGCACTCATGCACCTGGTGTAATAGCCATCTCCCTGAGAAGCACTCATGCACCTGGTGTAATAGCCATCTCCCTGAGAAGCACTCATGCACCTGGTGTAATAGTCATCTCCCTGAGAAGCACTCATGCACCTGGTGTAATAGCCATCTCCCTGAGAAGCACTCATGCACCTGGTGTAATAGCCATCTCCCTGAGAAGCACTCATGCACCTGGTGTAATAGCCATCTCCCTGAGAAGCACTCATGCACCTGGTGTAATAGTCATCTCCCTGAGAAGCACTCGTGCACCTGGTGTAATAGCCATCTCCCTGAGAAGCACTCGTGCACCTGGTGTAATAGCCATCTCCCTGAGAAGCACTCATGCACCTGGTGTAATAGTCATCTCCCTGAGAAGCACTCATGCACCTGGTGTAATAGCCATCTCCCTGAGAAGCACTCATGCACCTGGTGTAATAGCCATCTCCCTGAGAAGCACTCATGCACCTGGTGTAATAGCCATCTCCCTGAGAAGCACTCATGCACCTGGTGTAATAGCCATCTCCCTGAGAAGCACTCATGCACCTGGTGTAATAGCCATCTCCCTGAGAAGCACTCATGCACCTGGTGTAATAGTCATCTCCCTGAGAAGCACTCATGCACCTGGTGTAATAGCCATCTCCCTGAGAAGCACTCATGCACCTGGTGTAATAGCCATCTCCCTGAGAAGCACTCATGCACCTGGTGTAATAGCCATCTCCCTGAGAAGCACTCATGCACCTGGTGTAATAGCCATCTCCCTGAGAAGCACTCATGCACCTGGTGTAATAGCCATCTCCCTGAGAAGCACTCATGCACCTGGTGTAATAGCCATCTCCCTGAGAAGCACTCATGCACCTGGTGTAATAGTCATCTCCCTGAGAAGCACTCGTGCACCTGGTGTAATAGCCATCTCCCTGAGAAGCACTCATGCACCTGGTGTAATAGCCATCTCCCTGAGAAGCACTCATGCACCTGGTGTAATAGTCATCTCCCTGAGAAGCACTCATGCACCTGGTGTAATAGCCATCTCCCTGAGAAGCACTCATGCACCTGGTGTAATAGCCATCTCCCTGAGAAGCACTCATGCACCTGGTGTAATAGTCATCTCCCTGAGAAGCACTCATGCACCTGGTGTAATAGCCATCTCCCTGAGAAGCACTCATGCACCTGGTGTAATAGCCATCTCCCTGAGAAGCACTCATGCACCTGGTGTAATAGTCATCTCCCTGAGAAGCACTCGTGCACCTGGTGTAATAGCCATCTCCCTGAGAAGCACTCATGCACCTGGTGTAATAGCCATCTCCCTGAGAAGCACTCATGCACCTGGTGTAATAGCCATCTCCCTGAGAAGCACTCATGCACCTGGTGTAATAGCCATCTCCCTGAGAAGCATTCATGCACCTGGTGTAATAGTCATCTCCCTGAGAAGCACTCATGCACCTGGTGTAATAGCCATCTCCCTGAGAAGCACTCATGCACCTGGTGTAATAGTCATCTCCCTGAGAAGCACTCATGCACCTGGTGTAATAGCCATCTCCCTGAGAAGCACTCATGCACCTGGTGTAATAGTCATCTCCCTGAGAAGCACTCATGCACCTGGTGTAATAGCCATCTCCCTGAGAAGCACTCATGCACCTGGTGTAATAGCCATCTCCCTGAGAAGCACTCATGCACCTGGTGTAATAGCCATCTCCCTGAGAAGCACTCATGCACCTGGTGTAATAGTCATCTCCCTGAGAAGCACTCATGCACCTGGTGTAATAGCCATCTCCCTGAGAAGCACTCATGCACCTGGTGTAATAGCCATCTCCCTGAGAAGCACTCATGCACCTGGTGTAATAGTCATCTCCCTGAGAAGCACTCATGCACCTGGTGTAATAGCCATCTCCCTGAGAAGCACTCGTGCACCTGGTGTAATAGCCATCTCCCTGAGAAGCACTCATGCACCTGGTGTAATAGCCATCTCCCTGAGAAGCACTCATGCACCTGGTGTAATAGCCATCTCCCTGAGAAGCACTCATGCACCTGGTGTAATAGCCATCTCCCTGAGAAGCACTCATGCACCTGGTGTAATAGCCATCTCCCTGAGAAGCACTCATGCACCTGGTGTAATAGCCATCTCCCTGAGAAGCACTCATGCACCTGGTGTAATAGCCATCTCCCTGAGAAGCACTCATGCACCTGGTGTAATAGCCATCTCCCTGAGAAGCACTCATGCACCTGGTGTAATAGCCATCTCCCTGAGAAGCACTCATGCACCTGGTGTAATAGTCATCTCCCTGAGAAGCACTCATGCACCTGGTGTAATAGCCATCTCCCTGAGAAGCACTCATGCACCTGGTGTAATAGTCATCTCCCTGAGAAGCACTCATGCACCTGGTGTAATAGCCATCTCCCTGAGAAGCACTCATGCACCTGGTGTAATAGTCATCTCCCTGAGAAGCACTCATGCACCTGGTGTAATAGCCATCTCCCTGAGAAGCACTCATGCACCTGGTGTAATAGTCATCTCCCTGAGAAGCACTCATGCACCTGGTGTAATAGCCATCTCCCTGAGAAGCACTCATGCACCTGGTGTAATAGCCATCTCCCTGAGAAGCACTCATGCACCTGGTGTAATAGCCATCTCCCTGAGAAGCACTCATGCACCTGGTGTAATAGCCATCTCCCTGAGAAGCACTCATGCACCTGGCAGGGTTGTATACAGAAATTTTGCCAAGGGGGGGCGAACTTGAGATATGGAAAAATAAGGGGGGGCGGAGAGCCTGGATGGTGCGGAAAGGGGACGTGCACCCTGGGCTTCCGCGTGGAGTACGAAAGTGTTTTACCCACAGGTATTTTTGCAGTACTAACTGTATATATAGCTGCTACTTATGATGGCATGCACTTTTTCTAAAATCTTTAGTACAACATTCCATCTTAAATATTTGCTGAAGTTGCTACAACATTCCATCTTAAATATTTGCTGAAGTTGCATGCTACGGCAATCAGCATATATAGATTAGATATAGTCACTTGTCACTCGTATAATGGAGGTGGGCTTTTGTGAAATCGAATTATGTTGCATTCCATGCATTTTCTTACAAAATCATGGACAACAGGTTTCATACACAATTTTTCTCTAGTTCTCTAGGGGGGGGGGGGGGGTGGAAATGGTTGGTCACTTGGTGCCCTAATTTTTGTTAATATTTTCTTAACATGTTCATAAGTCGTAAAAGGGGGGTCTGGGGGGAAGATCCCCCCATATTTTTTTTTGCTTTTACAATGTCTGAGGATAGCTATTTTGACTGACTACCAATGGCATTATGCTATACCGAACTATGGCTAGACTGTATATATTTCTCATGATATTGTAGCTGCTTGGAAAAAGGAGAGCATGTGTCATGACACGATGACATCACACACCACCACGTGCTCTCCTTTGTAGGTTTGTCACTTCTTTTGTTTCTCCTTCTTTCCCACTCCCTCTCTCTCAGTATTTTTAACTCAGTCCAATATGTCATGGTCTTCAAGTCTAATCTTAGACATGATGTCATCACACGCCACCACGTGTTCTCCTTTGTAGGTTTGTCACTTCTTCAGTTCCCTCCTTCTTTCCCACTCTCTCTCAGTATTTTTAACTCAGTCCATTATGTCATGGTCTTAAAGTCTCTATAAAAGAAACCTTACTAGCTGATTTCTCTTCATATTAATATGGATATTCGCTCATACTTTGCAAGTACTTCTCAAGCCTCTTCTCATGCTAATAGCAGCGATAGCGAAGATAGCAGAACAGATAGCTCTGAGCATGTCGAGGCATCTAGTCCTAGCCTTAGTCCTCCACCTTCAAAGAAAAGCAAGCAAAACAAACACCGCTCTTCTGTATCCACGAAGAGAAAATACTCTAAGAGCTGGGAGAAAGATTTCAGTTGGCTCTATTATGACGAGGATAGCGATGGTGCCTTTTGCAAGGTTTGCAAGCAATCTGGTCTGCAGCGTACTGGAGGAGTGTGGGTCACACAACCTTGCAGAAATTGGAAGAAAGCTGTTGAAAAAATGAAAGCTCATGCGAGAAGTGACTTCCATATCCATGCAACTCAAGCTCTTTTTGCAGCTAAAGGAGCAGCCAAAGGTGGAACAGTTGTACAGCAACTCCAGAATGTTTTAGCTCGCAAAAGAGCTCAGAACAGAGCTGCAGTGAAGTGCCTGATCCTACTCACTCATTTTCTTACGAAAGAACAAGTTGCACATTCGACAAAATTTGAGAAGCTGGTTGACGTGGTGGTTCGATGTGGCAGCCAACATTTGAAGCAATTCTTAGAAACTGCACCAAGAAATGCTGTGTACACATCAAGATTGGCTGTGGTTGAATTCATCGAATCATTGGGGACATGGGTGGAGGAGTCGATTCTGAAGCGACTTCAAAAGGCACCTATGTACAGCCTCATGGCAGATGAGTGCACAGATGTCACCAACGTAGAAGAATTGTCTGTGTTTTGCCGCTGGGAGGAAGATGGTGTACCAGTAGAGTGCTTTCTGGAGCTTATTCCATTGAAGAAGGCTGATGCAGAGACCATCTATTCTAATCTCATCGATTGTTTAAAGAAGAAAGGTCTACAAGTCGGAAGAATAGTTGGATTGGGATTTGATGGAGCTGCAACTTTTTCTGGACGAAAGACCGGGGTTCAGGCACGTATCAAGAAACATACTCCTCACGCTCTGTTTATACACTGCCACTGTCACTTACTGCAGTTGGCTTGTGTGCAAGCTGCCAATAAAACTCCTGGAATTGCTCATGTTTACAGAACATTGACTACTCTTTGGAAGCATTTTCGCAATTCCCCCAAGCGAGCAGAGTGTCTGAAGGAGGTACAGCACGTTCTTGAACTTCCAGAAATGAAAGTGATCAAGCCATCTGACACACGCTGGCTGGCACATGAAAGGTGTGTCAAAGCTGTCAAAGCAAGTTATTCTGCAATTGTAATCACCATTGGGAACATCTACGAGACGTCCCACGAGCCAGAAGCTCTTGGAATCCATGGTGCCCTCTGCAAATTGTCTACGATTGCAGCTATATATTTGCTTGATTTCACTCTACCACAAGTAGCCAAGCTCAGCAAAGCACTTCAGGCAGAGCAGCTTGACCTCTCGTTGATATCATTCCTTGTTGATGCTACTGTTAAATCCTTGGATGATGCAGTTTTGCCTGGAGCGAACTGGGTGTTGGAGCTTCTTGAAAACGTTGAAGACTTGAAGTCATCTACAAAGGTGTCTATTGACGCTGATAAAATACTTTCGTTCCAGAATGTTGTTGGTAAGCCTTTTGTTGCTGATTTAAAGGCCAACATAACAAGCCGATTTTCTTCATCCAACGCTGTTGTATCAGCATTGTCTATATTCGATCCACGGAAAGTTCCAAAACCAGATTCAGTATCTTTTCCCACTTATGGAGACACGTCTGTTGAGAAACTGATTGCTCACTACGGAGAAGATAGAGATGCAGAAACATTGGATGGAGAAGAAACAGTGAAGACAGCCATGATTTCCACTGAAATACTTACAGAGTGGAAAACATTCCGCCAGCTGTTAGTCAAGCAACCACGGGATACTACTGCATCACAGCTGAAAGAACTTGTTTCAAACGACATGCTCAAGGCCATGTTTCCCAATTTGCACAAGATTGCCTCCATCTGCTTATCGATTCCAGTTTCTACTGCTTCTGTGGAGAGAAGCTTCTCACAGATGAAGATGATCAAGACTCGTTTGCGTAATTCTCTAAGTGACTGCAGCCTTTCTCACCTTATGAGGATTGCTATAGAGGCACCAGAAGTACTCTCTGAGAGCGACCTTGAAGAGATTGTGGACGTATGGCAGAGAAAACCAAGAAGAACCTCAGTTTGACATTCCTATCATTTGAACCTGATATCATAAGCTTATTACACCTTTCTTGTATTACACCTTTCTTGACATTATTTAAAAAAAAATCTCTAATTTCAAGGGGGGGGGGGGCGAGAATGATACAAGGGGGGGCGAATGCCCCCCCCCGCCCCCCCCTAAATACACCCCTGCCTGGTGTAATAGCCATCTCCCTGAGAAGCACTCATGCACCTGGTGTAATAGCCATCTCCCTGAGAAGCACTCATGCACCTGGTGTAATAGCCATCTCCCTGAGAAGCACTCATGCACCTGGTGTAATAGCCATCTCCCTGAGAAGCACTCATGCACCTGGTGTAATAGGCATCTCCCTGAGAAGCACTCATGCACCTGGTGTAATAGGCATCTCCCTGAGAAGCACTCATGCACCTGGTGTAATAGCCATCTCCCTGAGAAGCACCCATGCACCTGGTGTAATAGTCATCTCCCTGAGAAGCACTCATGCACCTGGTGTAATAGCCATCTCCCTGAGAAGCACTCATGCACCTGGTGTAATAGCCATCTCCCTGAGAAGCACTCATGCACCTGGTGTAATAGTCATCTCCCTGAGAAGCACTCATGCACCTGGTGTAATAGCCATCTCCCTGAGAAGCACTCATGCACCTGGTGTAATAGCCATCTCCCTGAGAAGCACTCATGCACCTGGTGTAATAGCCATCTCCCTGAGAAGCACTCATGCACCTGGTGTAATAGCCATCTCCCTGAGAAGCACTCATGCACCTGGTGTAATAGCCATCTCCCTGAGAAGCACTCATGCACCTGGTGTAATAGTCATCTCCCTGAGAAGCACTAGAAGTAACGTTGACCAGATATATATTGCATGTCTAACTGTACTCTAGGGTGGGCCCATGTCTAACTGTGCTCTAGGGTGGGCCCATGTCTAGGGTGGGCCCATGTCTAACTGTGCTCTAGGGTGGGCCCATGTCTAACTGTACTCTAGGGTGGGCCCATGTCTAACTGTACTCTAGGGTGGGCCCATGTCTAACTGTGCTCTAGGGTGGGCCCATGTCTAACTGTGCTCTAGGGTGGGCCCATGTCTAACTGTACTCTAGGGTGGGCCCATGTCTAACTGTGCTCTAGGGTGGGCCCATGTCTAACTGTGCTCTAGGGTGGGCCCATGTCTAACTGTGCTCTAGGGTGGGGCCATGTCTAACTGTGCTCTAGGGTGGGCCCATGTCTAACTGTGCTCTAGGGTGGGCCCATGTCTAACTGTGCTCTAGGGTGGGCCCATGTCTAACTGTGCTCTAGGGTGGGCCCATGTCTAACTGTGCTCTAGGGTGGGCCCATGTCTAACTGTACTCTAGGGTGGGCCCATGTCTAACTGTGCTCTAGGGTGGGCCCATGTCTAACTGTACTCTAGGGTGGGCCCATGTCTAACTGTACTCTAGGGTGGGCCCATGTCTAACTGTGCTCTAGGGTGGGCCCATGTCTAACTGTGCTCTAGGGTGGGCCCATGTCTAACTGTACTCTAGGGTGGGCCCATGTCTAACTGTGCTCTAGGGTGGGCCCATGTCTAACTGTGCTCTAGGGTGGGCCCATGTCTAACTGTGCTCTAGGGTGGGCCCATGTCTAACTGTGCTCTAGGGTGGGGCCATGTCTAACTGTGCTCTAGGGTGGGGCCATGTCTAACTGTGCTCTAGGGTGGGCCCATGTCTAACTGTGCTCTAGGGTGGGCCCATGTCTAACTGTGCTCTAGGGTGGGCCCATGTCTAACTGTGCTCTAGGGTGGGCCCATGTCTAACTGTGCTCTAGGGTGGGCCCATGTCTAACTGTGCTCTAGGGTGGGCCCATGTCTAACTGTGCTCTAGGGTGGGCCCATGTCTAACTGTGCTCTAGGGTGGGCCCATGTCTAACTGTGCTCTAGGGTGGGCCCATGTCTAACTGTGCTCTAGGGTGGGCCCATGTCTAACTGTGCTCTAGGGTGGGCCCATGTCTAACTGTGCTCTAGGGTGGGCCCATGTCTAACTGTGCTCTAGGGTGGGCCCATGTCTAACTGTACTCTAGGGTGGGCCCATGTCTAACTGTACTCTAGGGTGGGCCCATGTCTAACTGTGCTCTAGGGTGGGCCCATGTCTAACTGTGCTCTAGGGTGGGCCCATGTCTAACTGTGCTCTAGGGTGGGCCCATGTCTAACTGTGCTCTAGGGTGGGCCCATGTCTAACTGTACTCTAGGGTGGGCCCATGTCTAACTGTGCTCTAGGGTGGGCCCATGTCTAACTGTGCTCTAGGGTGGGCCCATGTCTAACTGTGCTCTAGGGTGGGCCCATGTCTAACTGTGCTCTAGGGTGGGCCCATGTCTAAGTGTTCTCTAGGGTGGGCCCATGTCTAACTGTGCTCTAGGGTGGGCCCATGTCTATAGAGGGAACATGGCTGTCTAGTAGAGGGGGAGTGGCTACATGGTTGCTATATAGAGGGAACATGACTGTCTAGTAGAGGGGAGTGGCCACATGGTTGCTATATAGAGGGAAGGTGACTGTCTAGTAGAGGGGAGTGGCTACATGGTTGCTATATAGAGGGAAGGTGACTGTCTAGTAGAGGGGTGTGGCTACATGGTTGCTATATAGAGGGAAGGTGACTGTCTAGTAGATGGGAGTGGCTACATGGTTGCTATATAGAGGGAACATGACTGTCTAGTAGAGGGGTGTGGCTACATGGTTGCTATATAGAGGGAAGGTGACTGTCTAGTAGAGGGAGTGGCTCCATGGTTGCTATATAGAGGGAAGGAGACTGTCTAGAAGAGGGTGTGGCCACATGGTTGCTATATAGAGGGAAAGTGACTGTCTAGTAGAGGGGTGTGGCCACAATGTTGCTATATAGAGGGAACGTGACTGTCTAGTAGTGGGGAGTGGCTACATGGCTGCTATATAGAGGGAACATGCTGTCTAGTAGAGGGGTGTGGCCACATGGTTGCTATATAGAGGGAACATGGCTGTCTAGTGTAGGGGTGTGGCCACATGGTTGCTATATAGAGGAACATGACTGTCTAGTAGAGGGGTGTGGCCACATGGTTGCTATATAGAGGGAACATGGCTGTCTAGTGTAGGGGTGTGGCCACATGGTTGCTATATAGAGGAACATGACTGTCTAGTGTAGGGGTGTGGCCACATGGTTGCTATATAGAGGAACATGACTGTCTAGTAGAGGGGTGTGGCCACATGGTTGCTATATAGAGGGAAGGTGACTGTCTAGTAGAGGGGAGTGGCTACATGGTTGCTATATAGAGGGAACATGACTGTCTAGTAGAGGGGTGTGGCCACATGGTTGCTCATGTGATGAATGTGCACATATTGTATTGAGCACAAACAGTTCAGAGAGTAAAAACGAAAAACCATCTCTTTGACAAAATGTCTGAAGTTTAGTCGGCTTCTGCCTGGCCTACTCCCTTCAGCACTCTGACAATACAACAAGCACAAGTTGATGGCCTCTCTCTTGGTGTGCTTCCCATCTTCAAGGTAAGCTGCTTCCAAGTAAGCTTTAAAGAAATGCTCTTCTCTCAGCCATTTTCCATATGCACTTGAGTTCCAGCACCAGCCAGACCATTATGTTGCAGGACATCTGTTTGTGCTCTACACTGTGCCTGATGTAACACAGCAGCACGGATCATTGTAAGCAAGGCCTACAAGACTATCATGTGGACCACAACCAGTTTGATGACCTTTACTATTAATTGATTGTAAATGGTTTTGTTTGTGGCACATGGCACAGTCTGTTACCTTCTCTTTGATCTGTTGTTTCTGAATATTACTCTTTGATGATCAGTAACGCATGCGAGCGTCCGTGCTCAATTCCCGCTATTTGGCGGCACACATGTATGCATATTGTAGCTTCTTTTTATAAGCACTTGCATTGCCCTCTTCATTTACGCTAGACAGGATCATTTGCAGAAGTTACCACCTGGCCCAGATTTCTTGGTGGGGTACTTGGACAGGCCCCCAAGTGACGACTCTGCCACAACTTCTAGGGCTATCTGGACGAGGGCATTTTTGCGGAGGAACACATGAGTAGCCGACGCTTCACCTGATAGTTGTGTCCACCAGTAGCCAGTGGCAGTGGAGCTTGTTGGATCCAAAGAACAAACTCCCTGTCCTCCCGGCTTTCAGCTCCCCTCCCGTTGCAGTTGTCAAGCCACTCCCCCACACACACTTCCAGCTCCTCCTACTGCAGGTCAACCCTCTAGATTTGTTGCTGACATCACAGATCATTCATTTATGTAGAACATTAACATCAAGTATTCCTTGAAGAACTGGCTCTTGCAGAGTTTCCTTGTCCAGAACATATGCACCTGCATTTGGAGACAAGATGAAAATCATCACAATAGCAGTTGATCATCATATCCACTATTGCTCTCAGTTTAGATACAGACTTGAGCTTCATTAGCTCTGGCAAAACTAATAGCTAGCATTCTATTAGAGCTGGCTACCTAGCTCATGGTCATAATTGTCATGAACAAAGTACTCAATCTAAGCTTCTGGAAGCCATTGTTTGTCAGTGGATAGGCTGGCTTATGGTTGGCTACCTAACACTGAACAACTAGATCATCTCTTACCTTCAGGGTGAGCTCCAGACCAGACAACACAACTGAGTGTGCATCATTCAGCACGTATGCTGTCTAATTATAGGACACCATGTCAGCTGTCTAATTATAGGACACCATGTCGGCTGTCTAATTATAGGACACCATGCCAGCTGTCTAATTATAGGACACCATGTCAGCTGTTTAATTATAGGTCACCATGTCAGCTGTATAATTATAGGACACGATGTCAGCTGTCTAATTTATAGAACATCATGTCAGCTGTCTAATTATAGGACACAATGTCAGCTGACTAATTATAGGACACCATGTCAGCTGACTAATTTTAGGACACCATGTCAGCTGTCTAATTTATAGAACATCATGTCAGCTGTCTAATTATAGGACACAATGTCAGCTGTCTAATTATAGGACACCATGTCAGCTGACTAATTTTAGGACACCATGTCAGCTGACTAATTTTAGGACACCATGTCAGCTGTCTAATTTATAGAACATCATGTCAGCTGTCTAATTATAGGACACAATGTCAGCTGTCTAATTATAGGACACCATGTCAGCTGACTAATTTTAGGACACCATGTCAGCTGTCTAATTTATAGAACATCATGTCAGCTGTCTAATTATAGGACATCATGTCAGCTGACTAATTATAGGACACCATGTCAGATGACTAATTATAGGACACAATGTCAGCTGTCTAATTATAGGACACCATGTCAGCTGACTAATTTTAGGACACCATGTCAGCTGTCTAATTTATAGAACATCATGTCAGCTGACTAATTATAGGACATCATGTCAGCTGACTAATTATAGGACACCATGTCAGCTGACTAATTATAGGACACCATGTCAGCTGTCTAATTATAGGACACAATGTCAGCTGTCTAATTATAGGACACCATGTCAGCTGACTAATTTTAGGACACCATGTCAGCTGTCTAATTTATAGAACATCATGTCAGCTGACTAATTATAGGACATCATGTCAGCTGACTAATTATAGGACACCATGTCAGCTGACTAATTTTAGGACACCATGTCAGCCGTCTAATTTATAGAACATCATGTCAGCTGTCTAATTATAGGACATCATGTCAGCTGACTAATTATAGGACATCATGTCAGCTGACTAATTATAGGACACCATGTCAGCTGTCTAATTATAGGACATCGTGTCAGCTGACTAATTATAGGACACCATGTCAGCTGACTAATTATAGGACACCATGTCAGCTGACTAATTATAGGACACAATGTCAGCTGTCTAATTATAGGACACAATGTCAGCTGACTAATTTTAGGACACCATGTCAGCTGTCTAATTTATAGAACATCATGTCAGCTGACTAATTATAGGACACCATGTCAGCTGACTAATTTTAGGACACCATGTCAGCTGTCTAATTTATAGAACATCATGTCAGCTGTCTAATTATAGGACACCATGTCAGCTGACTAATTTTAGGACATCATGTCAGCTGACTAATTATAGAACATCATGTCAGCTGACTAATTTTAGGACACCATGTCAGCTGTCTAATTTATAGAACATCATGTCAGCTGTCTAATTATAGGACACCATGTCAGCTGACTAATTTTAGGACATCATGTCAGCTGACTAATTATAGACATCATGTCAGCTACATCATTGACAATAACTGCTAACCACCTTTTACCACAACTGAGGAACAGAGTTGTCCTGCATTGGAACAGAGTTGTCCTGCATTGGTACAGAGTTGTCCTGCATTGGAACAGAGTTGTCCTGCATTGGAACAGAGTTGTCCTGCATTGGAACAGAGTTGTCCTGCATTGGTACAGAGTTGTCCTGCATTGGAACAGAGTTGTCCTGCATTGGTACAGAGTTGTCCTGCATTGGAACAGATATGTCCTGCATTGGAACAGAGTTGTCCTGCAATGGAACAGAGTTGTCCTGCATTGGTACAGAGTTGTCCTGCATTGGAACAGAGTTGTCCTGCAATGGAACAGAGTTGTCCTGCATTGGTACAGAGTTGTCCTGCATTGGTACAGAGTTGTCCTGCATTGGAACAGAGTTGTCCTGCATTGGAACAGAGTTGTCCTGCATTGGAACAGAGTTGTCCTGCATTGGTACAGAGTTGTCCTGCAATGGAACAGAGTTGTCCTGCATTGGTACAGAGTTGTCCTGCATTGGAACAGAGTTGTCCTGCATTGGTACAGAGTTGTCCTGCAATGGAACAGAGTTGTCCTGCATTGGTACAGAGTTGTCCTGCATTGGAACAGAGTTGTCCTGCATTGGAACAGAGTTGTCCTGCATTGGAACAGAGTTGTCCTGCAATGGAACAGAGTTGTCCTGCAATGGAACAGAGTTGTCCTGCATTGGAACAGAGTTGTCCTGCATTGGAACAGAGTTGTCCTGCATTGGAACAGAGTTGTCCTGCATTGGTACAGATATGTCCTGCATTGGAACCTGTAGAGATGTCCTGCATTGGTACAGAGTTGTTCTGCCTGCATTGGAACAGTGTTGTGCTGCATTGGTACAAAGTTGTCCTGCAATGGAACATTTGGAGACAAATTCTTAATCATATAAGCACTAAAGTTTGTAAAAAGAGACGAAGGGAGACAGAGACTGGTCCTTGGAGGTGATGAGGTCCTTGGAGATGATGAGGTCCTTGGAGGTGATTAGGTCCTTGGATTAGGTCCTTGGAGGTGATGAGGACCTTGGATTAGGTCCTTGGAGGTGATTAGGTCCTTGGAGGTGATGAGGTCCTTGGATTAGGTCCTTGGAGGTGATGAGGTCCTTGGAGATGATGAGGTCCTTGGATTAGGTCCTTGGAGGTGATGAGGTCCTTGGATTAGGTCCTTGGAGGTGATTAGGTCCTTGGAGGTGATGAGGTCCTTGGATTAGGTCCTTGGAGGTGATGAGGTCCTTGGAGATGATGAGGTCCTTGGATTAGGTCCTTGGAGGTGATGAGGTCCTTGGATTAGGTCCTTGGAGGTGATGAGGTACTTGGAGGTGATTAGGTCCTTGGATTAGGTCCTTGGAGGTGATGAGGTCCTTGGATTAGGTCCTTGGAGATGATTAGGTCCTTGGAGATGATTAGGTCCTTGGAGATGATGAGGTCCTTGGATTAGGTCCTTGGAGGTGATGAGGTACTTGGAGGTGATTAGGTCCTTGGATTAGGTCCTTGGAGGTGATGAGGTCCTTGGATTAGGTCCTTGGAGATGATTAGGTCCTTGGAGATGATGAGGTCCTTGGATTAGGTCCTTGGAGATGATTAGGTCCTTGGAGGTGATTAGGTCCTTGGATTAGGTCCTTGGAGGTGATTAGGTCCTTGGATTAGGTCCTTGGAGGTGATTAGGTCCTTGGAGGTGATGAGGTCCTTGGATTAGGTCCTTGGAGGTGATGAGGTCCTTGGAGATGATGAGGTCCTTGGATTAGGTCCTTGGATTAGGTCCTTGGAGGTGATGAGGTCCTTGGATTAGGTCCTTGGAGATGATTAGGTCCTTGGAGGTGATTAGGTCCTTGGATTAGGTCCTTGGAGGTGATTAGGTCCTTGGAGGTGATGAGGTCCTTGGATTAGGTCCTTGGAGATGATTAGGTCCTTGGAGATGATGAGGTCCTTGGGTTAGGTCCTTGGAGGTGATGAGGTCCTTGGATTAGGTCCTTGGAGATGATTAGGTCCTTGGATTAGGTCCTTGGAGATGATTAGGTCCTTGGATTAGGTCCTTGGAGATGATTAGGTCCTTGGAGATGATGAGGTCCTTGGGTTAGGTCCTTGGAGTTGATTGTGCATGTGAGTTGTAGCTGAGGAGTGTGTGTGTGTATGTGTTGGTGTTGGTTGAGTGGATTGCCGTCCATCTTTAAAAGTGGCTCCCCATATAGAAGGAGCTGTGGTACATGCATACACACATACATACTCACACTGGCAGGCTGTGTACATGCATACACACATACATACTCACACTGGCAGGCTGTGTACATGCATACACACATACATACTCACACTGGCAGGCTGTGGAGTGATATATGCATACACACATACATACTCACACTGGCAGGCGGTGTACATGCATACACACATACATACTCACACTGGCAGGCTGTGGAGCTGGCCACTTGACATGCTTCACAGATACTCAGGGTCATAGGGGTCATGCGGCATAGCTGGAGCTAGTGTGAGGAGATTTTTGTGTTTGTAGGTATGTCTGAGAAACAGCAGGTCAGCTCCGCCCACCAGAGGTCAGGTAGATCTATACAAGGGTTCAATTGCATGTGGGTGTTTGGCTTGTGGCTATTGGAGTCATTCTCTCCTGCCATGTGATGGTGTGTGTGGTGTTGGTACGTGCAGGACTCAGGAGGAGATGGCACACACCTGCCGTGGCACCATCAACCTGGCCTCGGCCTTTATTGACACCATCGACTCGACCAACTTCATGATCACCAACGGCCCCTCCCAAGTCTACCACCTGAGAGCCCTCAATGAGGTGGAGAGGCAGCGCTGGGTAACTGCCCTGGAGCTGGCCAAGGCCAAAGCCATCAAGAGATTGGATTCGGGTGTGTGTGTGTGTGTGTGTGGTGAGTGTGTGTGTTGTATGTGTGTGGTATGTGTGTGGTATGTGTAAGGTGTGTGTGTGGTATGTGTGTGTGCTGTGTCCAAGAAGAGCTTGTTTTGTTGCTCTACTGTGCTTCTGTTGGTGGGAGTGGCCACACTGAATATTCCGCCAAAAAAATGTCGCGAGTGTGGATGAGATTCATCTCATTGTGGTTCATTTCTATGGCAACAAGCACTAGCGACAATGCCAGCCAATCCAAATGCTTGCACATAGTATGGTTGCTTGTTTTCTAAAGGATAGCAAGGCATCTGTAGCTACCCACCACTGAAAGGGTTAATCTATTTTTCTCTCCTGTTATTTCAAGAAAGACTGAGCCTCAGAAGCTATTGTCACCCTCCCCAAGAACGGACTCTGAAAAGGATGCTAACCAAGTCAGAGGCACGAGCCATATCTTGACCTCTGGCACTGAGGGAAAGTCAAGGAAGAGAGGGTTACTTACTGAGTGCATGGTGAAGAAGTCAAGGAAGAGAGGGTTACTTATTGAGTGCATGGTGAACAAGTCAAGGAAGAGAGGGTTACTTACTGAGTGCATGGTGAAGAAGTCAAGGAAGAGAGGGTTACTTACTGAGTGCATGGTGAAGAAGTCAAGGAAGAGAGGGTTACTTATTGAGTGCATGGTGAACAAGTCAAGGAAGAGAGGGTTACTTACTGAGTGCATGGTGAAGAAGTCAAGGAAGAGAGGGTTACTTACTGAGTGCATGGTGAAGAAGTCAAGGAAGAGAGGGTTACTTATTGAGTGCATGGTGAAGAAGTCAAGGAAGAGAGCGTTACTTACTGAGTGCATGGTGAAAAGTCAAGAGGGTTACTTACTGAGTGCATGGTGAAGAAGTCAAGGAAGAGAGGGTTACTTACTGAGTGCATGGTGAAGAAGTCAAGGAAGAGAGGGTTACTTACTGAGTGCATGGTGAAGAAGTCAAGTAAGAGAGGGTTACTTACTGAGTGCATGGTGAGGAAGTCAATGAAGAGGGTTACTTACTGAGTGCATGGTGAAGAAGTCAAGGAAGAGAGGGTTACTTACTGAGTGCATGGTGAAGAAGTCAAGGAAGAGAGGGTTACTTACTGAGTGCATGGTGAAGAAGTCAAGGAAGAGAGGGTTACTTACTGAGTGCATGGTGAAGAAGTCAAGGAAGAGGGTTACTTACTGAGTGCATGGTGAAGAAGTCAAGGAAGAGAGGGTTACTTACTGAGTGCATGGTGAAGAAGTCAAGGAAGAGAGGGTTACTTACTGAGTGCATGGTGAAGAAGTCAAGGAAGAGAGGGTTACTTACTGAGTGCATGGTGTAGAAGTCAAGGAAGAGAGAGTTACTTACTGAGTGCATGGTGAAGAAGTCAAGGAAGAGAGGGTTACTTACTGAGTGCATGGTGAAGAAGTCAAGGAAGAGAGGGTTACTTACTGAGTGCATGGTGAAGAAGTCAAGGAAGAGGGTTACTTACTGAGTGCATGGTGAAGAACTGAGAGCTAAATTTGGTATGCAACCTGCTAATTGTGTCTGCTTCAAAGTCACAAAAAAAAAATAATGTTCTATATATGTAGCTATGATAAATAATGTTCTATGTAGCTATGATAAATAATGTTCTATGTAGCTATGATAAATAATGTTCTATGTAGCTATGATAAATAATGTTATATGTAGCAGCTAGTGGTGATAACTCTTCTGCTCTTCTTGAGGCTATTGATAATAATAATAATAATAATAATATAATTAACGATGATGATGATGATAATAATAGCAGCATGCTAATTCCTGCTAATTCCTGATGCAGGCTAGAGCAACTAGAAACGTCGAGAGAGTAAACTTGAAGGTCATTGAGGTCATTGTAATTTCGATGTCAACAGAGTTCACAGGTCATTGTAACTACGTGATGTCAGCTGAGAGTTCAGAGTTCGCTGAGAGCAGAATAATAGATGCCAAATATTTTTTGCTGTCTCGGCATTTATTCTGCTATACTTTTTTGATATGGTGAAGGGTCATGTGATATGGTGAAGGGTCATGTGATGTGTTGAAGGGCCATGTGATGTGGTGAAGGGTCGTGTGATGTGGGTAGGGTGTCATGTGATGTGTTGAAGGGCCATGTGATGTGATGAAGGGTTGTGTTATATAGGGTGTCATGTGATATGTTGAAGGGTCATGTGATGTGTTGAAGGGCCATGTGATGTGGTGAAGGGTCATGTGATGTGGTGAAGGGTTGTGTGGTGAAGGACCAGCTTGAGTGCATATGAAATGCAAGAATTCCCACAAGTTGTTTGGTGGCCATTTTGAACAGACCAGCAAAGATAAGATGCGACTTTTTCTCAGTGACTGACTCCACTTCTGAAAGCATTGCTTGGGGCTGGTCCACCATTATGCCAAGTTCCCTGCTGACTCCACTTCTGAAAGCATTGCTTGGGGCTGGTCCACCATTATGCCAAGTTCCCTGCTGACTCCACTTCTGAAAGCATTGCTTGGGGCTGGTCCACCATTATGCCAAGTTCCCTGCTGGTATGCCATGACCCACAATTGGTTCACAGATCTGCTGCCTCATAGTTATAGCCAGGTGAGAGGGTTAATCCTTATATGACCTCCATGCAATCCGATTGTGAGAGGGTTAAATCCTTATATGACTTCCATGCAATCCGATGGTGAGAGGGTTAAATCCTTAATGACATCCATGCAATCTGATGGTAAGAGGGTTAAATCCTTAATGACCTTCATGCAATCTGATGGTGAGAGGGTTAAATCCTTAATGACTTTCATGCAATCTGATGGTAAGAGGGTTAAATCCTTAATGACCTTCATGCAATCTGATGGTGAGAGGGTTAAATCCTTAATGACGTTCATGCAATCTGATGGTGAGAGGGTTAAATCCTTAATGACCTTCATGCAATCTGATGGTGAGAGGGTTAAATCCTTAATGACCTTCATGCAATCTGATGGTGAGAGGGTTAAATCCTTATATGACCTTATGCAATCTGATGGTGAGAGGTCCTTTATTTTGTAGCCCAAGAATGACAAGGTGTCTAAGTAGACACTCGTGTCCAGCGTGTGGGGTTCATTTGCCACTTCAGCCCAACACTGCAAGTACAAGGTGGTGATGGTGGTGTGTGTGTGTGTGTGTGTATTCAAATGTGTTTGTGTGTGTATTCATGGATATGACAATGTGTGTGTGTTGTTAGTGGTGGGTGTATATTCATGAACATGATTGTGTGTGTGTAGATGTGTCAGACCAGTCAGGATCTGAGGATGAGACGGTGGGTAGAGAAGGGAAGGGGCGTGGCAGTGGGGCGGGGTCTTCTGGACATGATAACCCTTTAGCTGCACTGCAGTTGAAGTTGAAGGAATTGACGACAGCGTACGACCTGGTCATCAAGAACAGTCACCATCTCTCCAAGTTGGCCAGCGAGCTGGAGATGGTTCCTACGGCTCCTGGTGGTGTCAAAGCTGCCAAACCAACAGAGACATTTGCTTTGTTCAAGTTGACTTCTTCTGCCATGGTGAAGGTGAGCATCTAATGCAGCTTGTGCAGTAGACATCATGTGATCTGGTGCTGGTGTGCTGGTGTGCAGGCTGCCGATGACTTTGTTGTGCAGGCGTGCAGCACTGAGCGGCGCTGGTCGCGCGCCCTGCAGCACGAGCACTCGCTGCGACTGAAGCTGCAGGAGAACATGGAGGCCCTTGCCAGCCAGATGCAGCTGCTTGAGGACGAGGCCCGGCGGGCTATGCTCCCTTCACGCCACGGCAGCTCCCATAGTGGTACCAACACCAACGACGACTTGGGCTCTGTCTCGTCCACCAGCACCGTCACGGTCAAGAATGTGGTGGTCTCCGAGAAGCCTGTGACTTCGCTCGATAGCTCAATAGATGATGTTGTGGATAGCAAACTCACAGAGTCTGAAGAAGATGAAGCATTTTTTGATGCCTCGGAGATGTTTGCAGCTGACTTGAGGAAGTCTAGTGTTGTTCCTGTGAGTGGTGTACAGGTCGGTACCTCGCCAGGCCAGCACCGGCGCAATGTCAGTGCCACATCAGTCAATGACCTGTTTTTCATGAAGCCATCTCCACCAGCTGAGGTCAAAGCCATAGGCCCCCAGATCCCATCAGACCGCAGGATGGAAGTGAGCAGGCCTGCGGGGGGCATTGGTAACCAGCACCTGCATCATGAGTATGTTTCTCTGTCTTAGGTGCCTGCAAGTCCATCTCCAAGCTTCTTTGAATGCAACTCACCTGTCCGAGAATGGCGGACAACAATTCTGCCAAAGCCCAGCCACAAGCTCAGCCTCTGGTCTGTGATGAAGAACTGCATTGGGAAAGACCTGTCCAAGATCCCCATGCCAGTAAGATAGCAGTGACTGTGTGGCTCCCCATGCCAGTAAGACACTGACTGTGTGGCTCCCCATGCCAGTAAGACACTGACTGTGTGGCTCCCCATGCCAGTAAGACACTGACTGTGTGGCTCCCCATGCCAGTAAGACACTGACTGTGTGACTCCTCATGCCAGTAAGACACTGACTGTGTGACTCCCCATGCCAGTAAGACACTGACTGTGTGGCTCCCCATGCCAGTAAGACACTGACTGTGTGGCTCCCCATGCCAGTAAGACACTGACTGTGTAGCTCCCCATGCCAGTAAGACACTGACTGTGTGGCTCCCCATGCCAGTAAGACACTGACTGTGTGGCTCCCCATGCCAGTAAGACACTGACTGTGTGGCTCCCCATGCCAGTAAGACACTGACTGTGTGGCTCCCCATGCCAGTAAGACACTGACTGTGCAGCTCCCCATGCCAGTAAGACACTGACTGTGTGGCTCCCCATGCCAGTAAGACACTGACTGTAAAAGGTCTGGAAGAGATTTAATTATGGCACATGCAATAAAGCTCCTGGCCTTGTAGCAGACAAACTAATTCATTAGCCGTAAGCACAATGAATACACTGTGTAAATATTGGTAATGAATAGACTATGTAAATATTGGTAATGAATACACTATGTGAATATTGGTTATTCCCCACTGGTCAGGTTAACTTTAACGAGCCCTTGTCGCTGCTGCAACGCATGTCTGAGGACCTGGTCTACTCCAACTTGTTGGACAAAGCAGCACAGTGCTCTACCACTCTGGAGGAGGGTGCGTACATCGCTGCCTTCATAAACTCCGCCTACGCAAGCACGGCAGCCAGGGTGGGCAAGCCTTTCAACCCTCTGTTGTTCGAGACGTTTGAGGATGATCGTAGGTCTGACCCTCAGTGTGGATACAGGATTCTTGCCGAGCAGGTGAACAGGAGTACACTCAAATATGTGCAGCAGGCTGCTGTACTTTGCACTCTGTACATGTATACTTTACACTTTGTAGTTGTAGGTTGCTGCTGTACTTTGCACTCTGTACCATGTAGCTGGCTGCTGTACCTAGTGCATGATTCCTCCTGTTCCCCCCACACACGTGCCTGTGTGCTCAGGTGAGTCACCACCCGCCTATGTTTGCCATGCACGTGGAGCACAAGGACTGGGTCTTCTGGCAGGAGTACACTGTGGCCTCCAAGTTTCGAGGCAAATATCTGGTGTGCTATCCCCTGGGCTGCTGCCATGTGGTCATCTACCGCAGTCAGAGCCACTACACATGGAACAAAGTGACCACCACCGTCCACAACATCATAGTCGGCAAGCTATGGATAGACCAGGTGGGTGGCTGTGCGGGCTGGTTCACAACACGATACTGGTCGAGCATTCCGTTGCATTGCGTCTTGTCAATGGACCTTTTAGAATCCAGCGTCTGAAGCACAGCGTCGGACCAATCAGAATGCTATAATCTATCACATGTCCATCTTTGTTGTGCGTGGTTCGAAATGAATAGGGTCAATTGACAAGATGCAATCCAGCGAAACACTCGGCCAGAGTCGTGTTGTGAACCATCCTTAAAAGACCACTGGTGGTCAGTGTTGTAGACCAGGTGTGTGTGTGTGTGTGTACTAAGAGACCACTGGTGGTCAGTGTTGGTGATCAGTGATGATGTTTGGTGTGTTTTGTGTGTTGCTGGGCTCAGTCAGGTGACTTGAAGATCACCAACCACACTACTAACCAGGAGTGTCATGTCAAGTATCACGCTTACAGCTACTTCTCCAGAGAGAAGCAACGCAAGGTACATAAGATGTCAGTCACCAGTTGCCACTTGCTCTACAATCTGTTGCTCTCCGTGCAGATCACTGGCTCTGTGCTGGACAGGGCCGGGCATGTCCGCTACGTCATTCATGGCCACTGGGACGATGCCTTCACTCTGGCCAAGGTTGTGTCTGGCCATGGCAAGAACCTGCTCACTGAAACACCCCGTGTCTTGTGGAGAGCAGAGCCGCCCGAGTAAGCTCCCTCTGTGCATGCCATTCTCACATGCACCTTCATGAATACACTTTGACCCTAGACCCGGCAGCGAGGTCATCTATGGCTTCTCCAAGTTTGTATGTTCTCTTAATCAGCTTGAAGAAGGCGTGGCACCTACAGATTGTCGGCTCCGACCTGACATCAGAGTCATGGAGCAGCAGAACTTTGACCTTGCTAACACAGAGAAGGTGCCTAAATAATTAACTAGAATGTGTTCCTAGAACTTCACGTCCCACTCATCCTTGTTGCTGGCAATACCTAAAGTGGGAGGAGCTAAGAATGCCTCTAATTAGAGCCACATCTTTGTCGTAGTTACTAATGCCAAGCCAGGTGTCTGAGGGCTAGATGACTGCAGCTAGGGCCATGCCAGGTGCCTGAGGGCTAGATGACTGTAGCTAGGGCCTGCCAGGTGTCTGAGGGCTAGATGACTGCAGCTAGGGCCATGCCAGGTGTCTGAGGGCTAGATGACTGCAGCTAGGGCCATGCCAGGTGTCTGAGGGCTAGATGACTACAGCTAGGGCCATGCCAGGTGTCTGAGGGCTAGATGACTGCAGCTAGGGCCATGCCAGGTGTCTGAGGGCTAGATGACTGCAGCTAGGGCCTGCCAGGTGTCTGAGGGCTAGATGACTGCAGCTAGGGCCATGCCAGGTGTCTGAGGGCTAGATGACTGCAGCTAGGGCCATGCCAGGTGCCTGAGGGCTAGATGACTGTAGCTAGGGCCTGCCAGGTGTCTGAGGGCTAGATGACTGCAGCTAGGGCCATGCCAGGTGCCTGAGGGCTAGATGACTGCAGCTAGGGCCATGCCAGGTGCCTGAGGGCTAAGGGCCATGCCAGGTGCCTGAGGGCTAGATGACTGCCATGCCAGGTGCCTGAGGGCTAGATGACTTCAGCTAGGGCCATGCCAGGTGCCTGAGGGCTAGATGACTGCAGCCAGGTGTCTGAGGGCTAGATGACTGCAGCTAGGGCCATGCCAGGTGCCTGAGGGCTAGATGGCTGCCCACCTGTGCACATACATGTACGTGTTACGGTAGACCCAGCCCCACCCACCTGTGCACATGTTAAAAAAGAAAAAATGTTTGTTTCTTTTCTTTTATAAAAGTAGAGCTGTCCTATAGAGCTGTCCTGTAGAGATGTACAGTAGAGATGTCCAGTAGAGCTGTCCAGTAGAGCTGTCCTGTAGAGCTGTGTCCAGGAGAGGTGTCCTGTAGAGATGTACAGTAGAGATGTACAGTAGAGCTGTCCTGTAGAGCTGTCCAGAATGCATATAGTTGTTTGTTTCATTTAAGACTTCATATTAATGATGGGTAGTGGGTGCTATAGCTTGTGTGTAGTATATTACACCTCATGATGGGTTAGTGTGTGCTTGTGTGTAGTATATTACACCTCAGGGTGTGTAGTGTGTGCTAGTGTGTAGTATATTACACCTCAGGGTGGGTAGTGTGTGCTTGTGTGTAGTATATTACACCTCAGGGTGGGTAGTGTGTGCTTGTGTGTAGTATATTACACCTCAGGGTGGGTAGTGTGTGCTTGTGTGTAGTATATTTCACCTCAGGGTGGGTAGTGTGTGCTTGTGTGTAGTATATTACACCTCAGGGTGTGTAGTGTGTGCTTGTGTGTAGTATATTACACCTCAGGGTGGGTAGTGTGTGCTTGTGTGTAGTATATTACACCTCAGGGTGGGTAGTGTGTGCTTGTGTGTAGTATATTACACCTCAGTGTGTGTAGTGTGTGCTTGTGTGTAGTATATTACACCTCAGGGTGGGTAGTGTGTGCTTGTGTGTAGTATATTACACCTCAGGGTGGGTAGTGTGTGCTTGTGTGTAGTATATTACACCTCAGGGTGGGTAGTGTGTGCTTGTGTGTAGTATATTTCACCTCAGGGTGGGTAGTGTGTGCTTGTGTGTAGTATATTACACCTCAGGGTGGGTAGTGTGTGCTTGTGTGTAGTATATTACACCTCAGGGTGGGTAGTGTGTGCTTGTGTGTAGTATATTACACCTCAGGGTGGGTAGTGTGTGCTTGTGTGTAGTATATTACACCTCAGGGTGGGTAGTGTGTGCTTGTGTGTAGTATATTACACCTCAGGGTGGGTAGTGTGTGCTTGTGTGTAGTATATTACACCTCAGGGTGGGTAGTGTGTGCTTGTGTGGAGTATATTTCACCTCAGGGTGGGTAGTGTGTGCTTGTGTGTAGTATATTTCACCTCAGGGTGGGTAGTGTGTGCTTGTGTGGAGTATATTACACCTCAGGGTGGGTAGTGTGTGCTTGTGTGGAGTATATTTCACCTCATGGTGGGTAGTGTGTGCTTGTGTGGAGTATATTTCACCTCAGGGTGGGTAGTGTGTGCTTGTGTGTAGTATATTTCACCTCTCCCAGGGACCATCAATCATACGCATCTAATTATGCAGATTAAGCTGGAAGAGAAGCAGAGAGCAAGACGTCGCAAGAGAGAGGCTCTGGCAGTTCAAGCAGCAGAGGCGGCAGATCTTGGCAACACAGAGGAGGCCAAGCGGCTCAAGAAGGAGTCCACCATCATCCCAGTGTGGTTCATCAAGGAGTATGACCAGCTCACTGGCTCCATGATGCACACCTACGGGGGAGGCTACTGGGAAACCAAGGCCACCCAGGACTGGCACAAACTCAATCTGCCACAAATATTTTAGGCCTGTGGCCAGTACTTGTCTTTGCTCATTTGTTTGTCTGCATTAATAGTGATGTCATCATCAGGTGCGTATTCTTGAACCAGTTCAGGTGAGCTGCACCAGGGCTGGACAGCAGTGAGTGAGTGCATGGCTACTGCACCATGGCTGGACAGCAGTGAGTGAGTGCATGGCTACTGCACCATGGCTGGACAGCAGTGAGTGAGTGCATGGCTGCTGCACCATGGCTGGACAGCAGTGAGTGAGTGCATGGCTACTGCACCATGGCTGGACAGCAGTGAGTGAGTGCATGGCTACTGCACCATGGCTGGACAGCAGTGAGTGAGTGCATGGCTACTGCACCATGGCTGGACAGCAGTGAGTGAGTGCATGGCTACTGCACCATGGCTGGACAGCAGTGAGTGAGTGCATGGCTACTGCACCATGGCTGGACAGCAGTGAGTGAGTGAGTGCATGGCTACTGCACCATGGGGCTGGACAGCAGTGAGTCAGTGCATGGCTACTGCACCATGGCTGGACAGCAGTGAGTCAGTGCATGGCTACTGCACCATGGCTGGACAGCAGTGAGTGAGTGCATGGCTACTGCACCATGGCTGGACAGCAGTGAGTGAGTCCATGGCTACTGCACCATGGCTGGACAGCAGTGAGTGAGTGCATGGCTACTGCACCATGGCTGGACAGCAGTGAGTGAGTGCATGGCTACTGCACCATGGCTGGACAGCAGTGAGTGAGTGCATGGCTACTGCACCATGGCTGGACAGCAGTGAGTGAGTGCATGGCTACTGCACCATGGCTGGACAGCAGTGAGTGAGTGCATGGCTACTGCACCATGGCTGGACAGCAGTGAGTGAGTGAGTGCATGGCTGCTGCACCATGGCTGGACAGCAGTGAGTGAGTGCATGGCTACTGCACCATGGCTGGACAGCAGTGAGTGAGTGCATGGCTACTGCACCATGGCTGGACAGCAGTGAGTGCACGGCTACTGCACCATGGCTGGACAGCAGTGAGTGAGTGCATGGCTACTGCACCATGGCTGGACAGCAGTGAGTGAGTGCATGGCTACTGCACCATGGCTGGACAGCAGTGAGTGAGTGCATGGCTACTGCACCATGGCTGGACAGCAGTGAGTGAGTGCATGGCTGCTGCACCATGGCTGGACAGCAGTGAGTGAGTGCATGGCTGCTGCACCATGGCTGGACAGCAGTGAGTGAGTGCATGGCTACTGCACCATGGCTGGACAGCAGTGAGTGAGTGCATGGCTACTGCACCATGGCTGGACAGCAGTGAGTGAGTGCATGGCTACTGCACCATGGCTGGACAGCAGTGAGTGAGTGCATGGCTACTGCACCATGGCTGGACAGCAGTGAGTGAGTGCATGGCTACTGCACCATGGCTGGACAGCAGTGAGTGAGTGCATGGCTAACACTCTCCATCAGGGACCACAATACAAACAGTTCAGGCACACAGATTTTGAGGGCTCCCACTTTAGCTGCATATAACTTCAGCCTATATATATATGTAGTTGACCTGTTTTAAAGCACGGAGAGATCTCCAGTGAAGTGTGCAGAGTAGCAACCACAAGGTTGTTCTAGTGTTTGTAATTTATAATGTTAATGTTAGACTCCTTCACATGAACGCAAGTCCACTTTCAAAAATGTATATAAAGTATCTCTGCATTGGGTTGTACAGTCAGTCATTCAAGATTTGATGCTGGCAAGTTATTTCCTCAACGATTTGGGGGAGTAACCATATTTCACATTTCATTCCAACTTGCAGTTCCAAAAGATAAACCCGCATGGCCAAACAAAAACTACCACCAGAAAGCATCCGCACCATTTGGGGTATATATAAATCCGGTAGCATGAATGTGTGCAAAGATATGCTACGTAAACCATGGTGCAGCCGACTGCTTCCCCCTTAACCAAATTCCACTTCAAGCATCTTTTTCAAAGGCATGTTCATTAGCTCTTTTTGGAGTTTTTGGCAGTTTCTGTTTCAGATTCTCAGCATGCAGTTTGAGCTCGAGGGTTTGTGCCTGGAAACTAGTTCACACTGGCCACCACCTCGTAGTCCAGAGTGCCCAATAGAAGAGGATCCTTTAATGGCTCTAAAATTCTGGTAGATGTGAGGTTGACTCGCGTCAGCAGAGGGTAGTCTCTCAGGCTGGTAGATGCAGGGAGGTTGACTCACGTCAGCAGAGGGTAGTCTCTCAGGCTGGTAGATGCAGGGAGGTTGACTCACGTCAGCAGAGGGTAGTCTCTCAGGCTGGTAGATGCAGGGAGGTTGACTCACATCAGCAGCAGGGTAGTCTCTCAGGCTGGTAGATGCAGGGAGGTTGACTCACATCAGCAGAGGGTAGTCTCTCAGGCTGGTAGATGCAGGGAGGTTGACTCACATCAGCAGAGGGTAGTCTCTCAGGCTGGTAGATGCAGGGAGGTTGACTCACATCAGCAGCAGGGTAGTCTCTCAGGCTGGTAAATGAGTGGAGGTTTGTTGTGGATTCTATTCCTTTACGTCAAGCTATGTCAAGGAATAAGATATAAATCAATTACAACTTACAATCCACTCCCTTAGCCCCAGGGCTGGTGCCTTTAAATAAGCTGCCAGCCCAGGGCTAAGTCAGACCTTAAAAGGTAATATACACACATTCACATATTGTCCAATCAGGTTCTAGTCTACCATCTCTTAGATCTAGGAAAGAGATGTAAAGGGAGCTAGGGCTAGGAAAGATATGTAAAGGGAGCTAGGGCTAGGAAAGATATGTCAAGGAAGCTAGGGCTAGGAAAGAGATGTCAAGGAAGCTAGGGCTAGGAAATAGATGCCAAGGAAGCTAGGGCTAGGAAAGAGATGTCAAGGAAGCTAGGGCTAGGAAAGAGATGTCAAGGAAGCTAGGGCTAGGAAAGAGATGTCAAGGAATCTAGGGCTAGGAAAGAGATGTCAAGGAAGCTAGGGCTAGGAAAGAGACGTCAAGGAAGCTAGGCTAGGAAATAGATGCCAAGGAAACTAGGCTAGGAAAGAGATGGCAAGGAAGCTAGGGCGATGTCAAGGAAGCTAGGGCTAGGAAATAGATGCCAAGGGCTAGGAAAGAGATGTCAAGGAAGCTAGGGCTAGGAAAGAGATGTCAAGGAAGCTAGGGCTAGGAAAGAGATGCCAAGGAAGCTAGAGCAGCAGTTGGCTATCAAGACCTCTGCCTGATGCATGGAGCAAGTTCTAGACATAAAGCCACACGGTTATAGGAATTGGCAGGTTGTGCCTGCGAGTTGATAGACTTTCTTCAAAGTCACATGTTTTGTTAACTAGTTTGGTTCACGAGACAAGCAAGGGATTGGGCAGAGCAATACTCTTTAGCCTGGCCGTCTTCATCAGAAAGGTGGAGGTCTATCACCCAAGGATCAATTTCTTTCTTATTTGCAACCCCCCAAGTGGCTGAAGTGAAGAGTGATCTTGATCAGGTAGGACCATGTGATGCCATCATGGGTGAAGACGTGTGCATGTGGTTGTATTTTGACAATGGTAGGTAGCAGAGAATTTAGCTCCACTGACCACCATGTCCCGATAGCCATTCCAAGGTCTTCAGCGAAAGGCACAGATGAGTGAACTCCACCTCCTCCACCAGGTATCCTCCACCAGGTAGTCACTGAGCGGCCTCGACGCACTCGACTGAAGTCCCGACACCCGTTTGCTGTGCACGCTCACGAGCTTCTAGCCACACCGCCAGACGTGACGAAGGCCGCCTGGACCAGGATGAAATGGAGGGACCACTGGTCGGCAAAAGAATCATCCAGATTACACCGTTTCATTGAAGATCCCCTTGAGGTCCCTGGCCTAAACCTTCCCTGGAGGCAGTGGACGACCCTCAATCGCCTCAGAACTGGGGTTGGACGTTTCGGGGCCTCTATGAAGACCTGGGGCCTTGCTACCAATGCTGCCTGCGACTGCGGTGACCAGAAACAGACGGTGGAGCTTCTAGCCACACCGCCAGACGTGACGAAGGCCGCCTGGACCAGGATGAAATGGAGGGACCAGTGGTCGGCAAAAGAATCATCCAGATTACACCGTTTCATTGAAGATCCCCTTGAGGTCCCTGGCCTAAACCTTCCCCGGAGGCAGTGGACGACCCGCAATCGCCTCAGAACTGGGGTTGGACGTTTCGGGGCCTCTATGAAGACCTGGGGCCTTGCTACCAATGCTGCCTGCGACTGCGGTGACCAGAAACAGACGGTGGAGCTTCTAGCCACACCGCCAGACGTGACGAAGGCCGCCTGGACCAGGATGAAATGGAGGGACCAGTGGTCGGCAAAAGAATCATCCAGATTACACCGTTTCATTGAAGATCCCCTTGAGGTCCCTGGCCTAAACCTTCCCCGGAGGCAGTGGACGACCCTCAATCACCTCAGAACTGGGGTTGGACGTTTCGGGGCCTCTATGAAGACCTGGGGCCTTGCTACCAATGCTGCCTGCGACTGCGGTGACCAGAAACAGACGGTGGAGCACATCACATCCCGCTGCCCGATCTACAGACCACCTCATGGCAAACGTGGACTGATGGATCTGGACGATGAGACATTGGTTTGGCTCGCCTCAACCGAGCTACAAGTTTAAAGGCACACGCCAGAAGAAGAAGAAGCGACCAGACCCACAGACCAGACCCACGTAAATCTTGGGGCTAACTAACCATGGTACATTATCACATCAAACTTCTAGCACATAATTCATAATGAACTGTATCACGATCCTGTCTTCAACTAGATCCCACATCCATGGATGCCAGAAACTGCAATTAACTTCTTCTCATTTTAAACGGGACCGAGGCAAGTGGACCCCGAAGCCTCCACTGCCTCGTTCATGTCAGCACTCGAAAATAAGTCAGACTCAACACTGTCAGCACAACAGTCAGCAGAGAGAAACTCAGATGTGTCGGCCTACTGAGCTTGTTTCCAAACTTCGAGAAAGGGCGTGGATTTCCTCACTAATGACGTGGATTACCTCACCGAGGGGGCGCGGCTTTGCTAGTCGGGTGGTAGTATACGATTTTCTATCTGATTCAACCTTTAGGTGGCCAACCAGGTTTGGAGATGGCTGAATATCTTCGTCGCAGCACCGCAAGTATGCCTTGTGTAGAAGACGAAGATAGCTCTCACTTGATGCTGGCAAATGCTCTCAAGAAAATGGATGGATTGATAGGAAATTTCAGGTCAGGATGTTTGGGCTGGTTGAGCATGATGTATAAAGCATGTCTCTGAGGTGTTGTATTAGTTCTGAGTGATATGTTTCGTGTCTGCAGGCCCGTCACTCCAGAGCCATCGCCTGCTGTAGTGTTGAGCACTGACCCCTCTGTGTTGAGAATAGTTGACCATTGCGAGAAGCTGCATGCCCTCATAGCTGAATGGAGGCACAGAACAGAAGCTCCCTGTGCTTCCTCCTCTTCCCCCTCCTCTTCCCCCCTGCCCTCTTGTCCTGTTGCTGGAGCACTTCACCCTCACGTGTGTGTGGCTGTGCACGTACAAGAATCCATCATCGAGTGGCTTGGAGGAGCCAACTTAGTAAGTTGTCTAGTCATCAACCAAACCACACCTTACCGACCAGCCCATTGGCTGCTGGATGAGGAACTCCATAATTGGAGCTATCTCTCAAACAGCCAATAAAGAAAGTTAGTGAGGAATTTTAGTACCTTCTCAGATTACTCGTGAGTATGCAGAGTAGGTGCCACTCAGCATTCCAACCCCTCACTTAGCCACCATCAGCATGCCACTCCTCCATCAGGTGACTGAGGTGTTGATCATGTGACCGAGGTATTGACCGTGTGACCGAGGTGGTCACGAGTCAAAATGTGATAAACATTGGGCAGGCCTCCACTGATGTCTCAGTTATGCTCAGGTTCACATGCAGAATGTACCTTCTGCACCCCCCCCCCCCCTTTCACCTCTTGACTGCTACACTGAGAGCGGGAAAAGGTCTCACTTGTAATAATAGGCGTGGTCAATGTAATAACTAGGCAGGGTTAATGTAATAATGAGGCAGGGTTAATGTAATAATGAGGCAGGTTAATGTAATAATGAGGCAGGTTAATGTAATAATGAGGCAGGTTAATGTAATAATGAGGCAGGGTTAACCCTCTCACTGTCAATGGCGCCATACGGCGCCACGGCTTTGAAAAATAAAATAAAATATAAGCATTTGTCAATAGGCAATAATTTTTATATCAAAAGATAGCTGAATTCATACTCTATTTACACCAAAAAAATTACGGCGGTTGGACGGAGGAAAGTTAATGAAATCATATTTAAAACACGAATGATTTTCAGTCGGACGATATCAACGAGACTGTCAATAGCTGAAATTATTTCCCAAGTGACTAGGGCAGCTTGGGACATTTCTGGTGATGAATCAAGTGACGAAGAATGTGAAGGCATCCATTCCTACCTCGGAGATAGTCGTGTGCAATGCAAATACTGCAATGTTCACCTTTGGATTATGGAGGATCGGAATTGTTTCCATGCTTTCCACAACTTGGTTGACTTTTGCCACAGACACTGATTTCACCTCAAACTCCACCCAAAATGTCTTTCGATTACATTATGTCAAACAATTATATCAAATGTTTACTGAATGTTGAGTTCTTGTTGATAAATAAGGACATTTTTGTGGTCGATTTATGAAGACCTTATTATGGGTTGGCATAACTTTTGTATAGTAATGTATATTCCTACGTTCTTAGAAGCAAAAGAAAAGATAAGGATAGAGCTATCTTATGAGGTATATATCGAGTCCATAGCATGAACTTTGGAGAAGTTATGGCACTCCTAATCATGACTATTGTTTGCATAATTATATTCATAGTATGTGGTTAGTTTGTGGTCACACCTTTTGACCACAACTTCTAAAACAATCATGCTATCACATGACCAAATGGTAAATGGTTCAGCTAAATATCTGATTTGATATTAATTTTTTAATGTGGCTGTGTTAAATTTAAAATAATTCTCCACAGTGCTGACAGTGAGAGGGTTAATGTAACAATGAGGCACGGTTAATGTAATAATGAGGCAGGGTTAATGTAATAATAAGGTGTGGTCAATCTTAAGTGGATGGGAGAGCTAACTGAGATTAAAGGTCGGTCAAGATCTGGTGCTGGTAAACCCGCCAAGAAGAGTAGGAATATGCTCCAGACATGCCTCCAACACAAGCTTTGCCATGGGCTGCTGTTTGGGCTGTTGCCTGCCTCTATAGCAGCCTGCTCCTGGACGTAGCCCTCTAACAGACTTGAGTGGCTCGGGCGTGGGGCTATACCATAAAATAGCTATTTAAATACAACTTGTGGCTATGACTTAAATAAAACTTGTGGCTATGACTTAAATAAAACTTGTGGCTATGACTTAAATAAAACTTGTGGCTATGACTTAAATAAAACTTGTGGCTATGACTTAAATACAACTTGATGGCTATGACTTAAATAAAACTTGATGGCTACGACTTAAATAAAACTTGTGGCTATGACTTAAATAAAACTTGATGGCTATGACTTAAATAAAACTTGATGGCTATGACTTAAATAAAACTTGTGGCTATGACTTAAATAAAACTTGATGGCTATGACTTAAATATAACTTGTGGCTATGACTTAAATAAAACTTGTGGCTATGACTTAAATAAAACTTGATGGCTATGACTTAAATAAAACTTGTGGCTATGACTTAAATAAAACTTGATGGCTATGACTTAAGGGGGGGCTAGGGGTACTTTAAAAAAAAAGTTAATCTCAAATACAACTGATCATAACTTTTTTGTTTCTACTCCTATGAACATAATTTTGCTATCAAAAGATAGCCCACTTGTCATGCTTTCAAATGATATGCATAATGATATACTTTCTATTGGTCCTCCTTCAAGGTAACTCAAAGAAGCAAGCACCATTGAAGAAGATGCCGCCCACTCCCCACCCTTACTAGTATTTTGTATTGGCTTGTAATTGCTTCAGTGGCTAGAGTATGCATAGTGCTACAAATTGAATGGTTTAGAATCTTTTAAAAAAAAATCCACTAGTTATGGCGAGTACAAATGTAAAATTTTACCTTAGATCATCATTAGATCATCAATAACTTCACAAAAGAGGCAATGAATTTTTTTTGAAACCATTCAATTTGTTGAGTAAAGACAGAGCTACATAATGGTATAAAATGTTAGACATAAAAAAATTATTCGAATGAGTTATTGTGGGCGGGAGGCAAGGAGTCAACATTTTTGACCAAAAAAAGTTATGGCAATGTAAACATTGAAGTTTGGGTTTGCACTGACAGCTGCATTCTCCCCCCCCTTTTTAACTTGTGTTTACAACTTTAGAGCTCCGTAGATTCTGCAAACTTCATTGTATGGACTTGATATATAGCTCAAAAGATAGGTCTCTCCGTGTGCTCTCTTTTGATACTAAAATATGTTTCATAGGATAACTATAGGCAAGTTACTAGAGCCTAAAGAGGAGGGACCTCAAAAACCTGCATCCCAAAGTCCCCATCCAGAATAACTCCAGATTGCTAAGTGCAAAAAAATTGAAATTGGTGCGAGTGGCTAGAGGAAGCCCGCCTCTATGCAGACACCTTTTTGATTAGGCGTTAAAAATTTATTACCTGGTCAAGCGTGTGGGTGGAAAATTGAAGGTGTTGCTTTTACAACGCCTTCAATTTTCTACCCGGCGCTTGACCAGGTAATAAATTTTTAACGCCTAATCAAAAAGGTGATTGCATAGAGGCGGGCTTCCTCTAGCCACTCGTACCATTTTAATTTTTTTGGCACTTAGCAATCTGGAGTTATCTTGGCAGAGGTCGAGGCATTCTAGCTTTTGAGGTCGCTCCGCTTTGGAGTCTAGTAACTTGCCTATAGTTATACCTATGAAACATATTTTAGTATCAAAAGAGAGCACACAGAGAGACCTATCTTTTGAGCTATATATCAAGTCCATACCATGAAGTTTACAGAATCTATGGAGCTCTAAAGTGGTAACCATAAGAAAAAAAGAAAAAAAGGGGGGGAAATGCTTGTCCCCACTGAATTCAGGTAGGCTTCTTGATCGCCTTCCTGGGGGGATGGTGTGTGCAAAAGCCACTGTAAGTCCAGAATAGAGCATCCAAATCTTCTGTAACTTGGAATCCACCTTTCCAGTATGTTGAAGCATAGTTGGGTGAGATAAAAAAATAGTAAAAAAAATAAAAAATTAAATTTAAATCCGACCCCTAGCACCCCCTTAAATACAACTTGATGGCTATGACTTAAATATAACTTGATGGCTATGACTTAAATAAAACTTGTGGCTATGACTTAAATAAAACTTGTGGCTATGACTTAAATATAACTTGATGGCTATGACTTAAATAAAACTTGTGGCTATGACTTAAATAAAACTTGTGGCTATGACTTAAATAAAACTTGTGGCTATGACTTAAATAAAACTTGTGGCTATGACTTAAATGCTGGTGCTGACTGTACGTCAGCACCACCAAAGTATTATAAATCGCCATAACTTTTGTTGTATATGCAGGTCATTTTATTCCCTATTTCCTTAAATATTATGTTGAATGTCTCTGCAGACATATTTTCTCGGAAGATAATTGATCTATCTTGCAGTACAATTCATAACTGCCCTAATTATCAAGACCAAAGTCCCAGATTTGGTCAGCTGATAGAGAAGGCCCTAATCTGCAATATGTGAACAGATTATCAATAAATGTGGTGGTTTTTGTGTGGCAGGCCACCGCTTTGGCAACTGGCAGGAAAAATCCCAATCTTCACCACTTCAAATCACCATAACTTGCTAATACTTAGAGTACTTAAAATTTTGGCACGTACAATAGATAGATAATTAGAAGGGCTATCCAGTGATAAAATTTTCTACCCGCGCGCTTGACCAGGTAATAAATTTTTAACGCCTAATGAAAAAGGTCATTGCATGCTCTGGGGCTTCCTCTAGCCACTCGTACCAATTCAATTTTTTGGCACTTAGCAATCTGGAGTTATTCTGGTTGGGGGCTTTGGGATGCAGGTTTTTTAGGTCCCTCCACTTTAGGGTCTAGTAACTTGCCCATAGTTATACCTATGAAACATATTTTAGTATCAAATGAGACCACACAGAGAGACCTATCTTTTGAGCTATATATCAAGTCCATACCATGATGCTTTCAGAATCTACGGAGCTCTAAAGTTGTAACCACAAGTAATATTTTAAAAAGTAAAAAATACCCTCGGTCCCCACTGTAACAGCTTTTTGTCAAATTCTGGTTTCCAATTGCCATTCACAGCATAACTAGGTTAAAAAAAAAAATTTGCCCAAACCTTGTATATCATTTTGAAGCTCTTTCTTTGCTCTTTGTGTTCAACGATCAAAAAATTTTAAGTTAATAATAAAAAGTTATGTTGCTTAGTGGGCGTGGCATCTATATGAACCCAGCAAACAGTGGGAATATATTTTTTTTAATATTCTGATCATTAATAACAAAGAGTAATGCATTATCTAAACAAATGCATTATCTAAACAAACAACAAATTTGAAGTCATTTGATCCAATATCCAAGATTGGAAGCTGTGAATGGTAATTTTGAGGAGGTCTGATGGCTGCAGGTATCTAGATAGAAAAACACCTGTAAATATATTATTATACATATCACTTGAAAGCACATAGAAAGGGCTATCTTTTGACACAAAAATTATATTTGTAGCCCTAGAAACCTATAAGTTATGACGGTTTTTACTTCGTGGCATGTTTTTTGTGGTTTGACCTAAAGCCCTCCCATAAAACTTGATGGCTATGACTTAAATATAACTTGTGGCTATGACTTAAATAAAACTTGTGGCTATGACTCAAATATAACTTGATGGCTATGACTTAAATACAACTTGTGGCTATGACTTAAATAAAACTTGTGGCTATGACTCAAATATAACTTGTGGCTATGACTTAAATACAACTTGTGGCTATGACTTAAATAAAACTTGATGGCTATGACTTAAATAAAACTTGTGGCTATGACTTAAATAAAACTTGATGGCTATGACTTAAATAAAACTTGTGGCTATGACTTAAATAAAACTTGTGGCTATGACTTAATTAAAAGGGGGGGACTACACCTGAAAAACTTTGGATTTTTTTAAATTTGTTTTTTTTATCAGTTCAAACTGTTGCTGTACATATCTACTAGCCAATTCTAAAGTTTTAGAGCTATTGGATGCTCCATTTCAAAGTTATGATGGTTTTTGTCCATGCAATTCTCATTGATATGAAGAGAAGCCAACAAGGAACACCAAAGGGGGGGACAGCAGCATTTTTTAAATTAAAACAAATAAACTTGTGGTTACCACTTTATAGCTCCGTAGATTCTGTAAACTTCATGGTATGGACTTGATATATAGCTCAAAAGATAGGTCTCTCTTTGTGCTCTCTGTTGATATTAAAATATTTTTCATGGGTATAACTATAGCCTAGTTACTAGACCTAAAGTGGAGGGAACCTCAAAAACCTGAATGCCTGAACTGACAGCATAAATATCTCCAGATTGCCAAGTGCTAGAGAGTTGAAATTAGCACCAGTGGCTAGAGGAAGCCCTACTCTATTCAATGAGTGTTTTCATAAGGCGCTAAAATGTAGACGTGGTCAAGCATGCGGGTGGAAAATGAGTTTTATGGATTATTAACGAAATTCTTTTTCTACCTGCACGCTTGACCACGTACTAGATTTTAACGCCTAATAAAAACACTCATTGAATAGAGTAGAGCCTAGCCACTGGTGCTAATTTCAACTCTCTAGCACTTGGCAATCTGGTGATATTTCCAGTTTTTTACCTGCATGACTCTGTGCCATCTTGAACAACGCGCTAGCTATCTCGGGTCAGCATGGACACTGAAATGGGAGTGGTCTGGGGGGAGGGTGCGACGTGGCACATGGCCAAAGAGCAGAATCGCACGTTGTTTTTTGGTGGGCGCTCGATCTGGATCGTCCTAAACCCGGACAGTGGGCGATTACTACGTCAATGGGCGCTTAAGTCTAGAACGTCCTAATCCAGGGTGTGGGCGCTTACTACGTACTCTACGGTAATATTTAATCCGAGTGTAGTCAATGGAATATTTGATTAAAGATATCAAACTTGTTGTGGTCGACACGTATGCATTCTGCTTTTCTTTTTTGATAATTTGATATGGTATGGTTGCTCTAGGAGGTAGTGCCGACTGGCTGGTTGCTCTAGGAGGTAGTGCCGACTGGCTGGTTGCTCTAGGAGGTAGTGCTGAGCCTGGCTGGTTGCTCTAGGAGGTAGTGCCGAGCCTGGCTGGTTGCTCTTTGCTATCCTCTCCTGTTCAGTTGCAGACAGACAGCCACCGGACCCCTTTGTGCCACCATACCCCTGTGTGCCACCAGACCCCTGTGTGGCACCAGACCCCTGTGTGGCACCAAACCCCTGTGTGCCACTAGACCCCTGTGTGACACCAGACCCCTGTGCGGCACCGGACCCCTGTGCGGCACCATACCCCTGTGTGGCACCAGACCCCTGTGTGGCACCAGACCCCTGTGTGCCACCGGACCCCTGTGTGTACCGGACCCCTGTGTGCCACCGGACCCCTGTGTGCCACCGGACCCCTGTGTGCCACCGGACCCCTGTGTGCCACCGGACCCCTGTGTGCCACCAGACCCCTGTGTGGCACCAGACCCCTGTGCGGAACCATACCCCTGTGTGGGACCATACCCCTGTGTGCCACCGGACCCCTGTGTGGCACCAGACCCCTGTGTGGCACCGGACCCCTGTGTGGCACCAGACCCCTGTGTGGCACCAGAACCCTGTGTGGCACCGGACCCCTGTGTGGCACCATACCCCTGTGTGGCACCAGACCCCTGTGTGGCACCAGACCCCTGTGTGGCACCAGACCCCTGTGTGGCACCAGAACCCTGTGTGGCACCAGACCCCTGTGTGGCACCAGACCCCTGTGTGGCACCATACCCCTGTGTGCCACCAGACCCCTGTGTGGCACCAGACCCCTGTGTGGCACCATACCCCTGTGTGGCACCAGACCCCTGTGTGGCACCAGACCCCTGTGTGGCACCATACCCCTGTGTGGCACCATACCCCTGTGTGGCACCAGACCCCTGTGTGGCACCAGACCCCTGTGTGGCACCAGACCCCTGTGTGACACTAGACCCCTGTGTAACCCCCCTGACCCCTGTGTGGCACCAGACCCCTGTGTGCCACCAGACCCCTGTGCGGCACCGGACCCCTGTGCGGCACCAGACCCCTGTGTGGCACCAGACCCCTGTGTGCCACCGGACCCCTGTGTGTACCGGACCCCTGTGTGCCACCGGACCCCTGTGTGCCACCGGACCCCTGTGTGCCACCGGACCCCTGTGTGCCACCGGACCCCTGTGTGCCACCAGACCCCTGTGTGGCACCAGACCCCTGTGTGGCACCATACCCCTGTGCGGAACCATACCCCTGTGTGGGACAATACCCCTGTGTGGCACCAGACCCCTGTGTGGCACCGGACCCCTGTGTGGCACCAGACCCCTGTGTGGCACCAGAACCCTGTGTGGCACCGGAACCCTGTGTGGCACCGGACCCCTGTGTGGCACCATACCCCTGTGTGGCACCAGACCCCTGTGGCACCAGACCCCTGTGTGGCACCAGACCCCTGTGTGACACCAGACCCCTGTGTGGCACCAGACCCCTGTGTGGCACCAGACCCCTGTGGCACCAGACCCCTGTGTGGCACCAGACCCCTGTGTGACACCAGACCCCTGTGTGGCACCAGACCCCTGTGTGGCACCAGACCCCTGTGTGGCACCAGACCCCTGTGGCACCAGACCCCTGTGTGGCACCAGACCCCTGTGTGGCACCAGACCCCTGTGTGGCACCAGACCCCTGTGTGGCACCAGACCCCTGTGTGGCACCAGACCCCTGTGTGGCACCAGACCCCTGTGTGACACCAGACCCCTGTGTGGCACCAGACCCCTGTGTGGCACCAGACCCCTGTGTGACACCAGACCCCTGTGTGGCACCAGACCCCTGTGTGGCACCAGACCCCTGTGGCACCAGACCCCTGTGTGGCACCAGACCCCTGTGTGACACCAGACCCCTGTGTGGCACCAGACCCCTGTGTGGCACCAGACCCCTGTGTGGCACCAGACCCCTGTGTGACACCAGACCCCTGTGTGGCACCAGACCCCTGTGTGGCACCAGACCCCTGTGTGACACCAGACCCCTGTGTGGCACCAGACCCCTGTGTGGCACCAGACCCCTGTGGCACCAGACCCCTGTGTGGCACCAGACCCCTGTGTGACACCAGACCCCTGTGTGGCACCAGACCCCTGTGTGGCACCAGACCCCTGTGTGACACCAGACCCCTGTGTGGCACCAGACCCCTGTGTGGCACCAGATCCCTGTGTGAGCAGAGACTGGTCTTTGTTCTTCATGTAGACTCGCTCGTTTGCTGCTGCCATTACTACTGAACATAATAACATGACTGCTTGTTGCTTGATTTGCACTTCTCAGGCCATTGCTTGATTTGCACTTCTCAGGCCATATATAAGTTTCTTGCAACAATGTTTGATGCTAACTGCTTGTTGCTTGCAACAATGTTTAATGTTGATCTCTCTCAGGCGCAGAGCCAGCAAATACTGCAAGACAAGGGAGAGCTGCTGGACCAGGTGGTGTCCTTACAAAGAGAAGTGGAGGCTTGTCAGATGCACAGCTCCAAGCTGGCCAGTAAGGTGGAGGGCTTGGAAAGGGTCTGCATGCAGAAAGATCAGCAAGTGCGGGAGACGCACGAGAAGCTGCAGCTGTCCAAAGTGATGCTGTCCACTAAGGAAGGTGAGCTCACAGATGTGCTGGCATGGTGGGCTATCTTCAGTGTGGAGTGTATGATGATGTTTGTGTCATGTTGCAGTGGAGCTGCGCCACCTCAAGGACCAATTCCAAGTCAGTGACAGCACCTCACTCACAGCACACACACACTCACTGCACACACACACTCACAGCACACACTCACAGCACACACTCACTCACAGCACTCACTCACTCACAGCATACACTCACAGCACACACTCACTCACAGCACACACTCACACCACACACTTACAGCACACACTCACTGCACACACTCACAGCACACACTCACTCACAGCACACACTCACTCACAGCACACACTCACTCACAGCACACACTCACTTCACACACACACTGCACACACACACTGCACACACTCACTGCACACACTCACTCACACACATACTCACTCACAGCACTCACTCACTCACAGCACTCACTCACTCACAGCACTCACTCACAGCACTCACTCACAGCACTCACTCACAGCACTCACTCACAGCACTCACTCACAGCACTCACTCACAGCACTCACTCACAGCACTCACTCACAGCACTCACTCACAGCACTCACTCACAGCACTCACTCACAGCACTCACTCACAGCACTCACTCACAGCACTCACTCACAGCACTCACTCACAGCACACACTCCATCATCAGTGCTACTGTGTGTTATTCACATCATGTCCCTCTCTCTCTCTACGTGTCTCTCTGTCTGTGTATGACTCTCCATCTCTGTGAAGGCCGGCTACAGGCCCGAGCACGATTGCAAGCAGGTCACCTTTGCATCCCAAATAAGCCATGAACCAGCTGTGACCAGGAGAAGTTTCAGGAAGGCCATAAAGAAAGTGCTTGGCTTCAACGAGCTTTCCTCCAAACAGCAGGAAGCTCTTGAGCAAGGCCCTGTCTTTCCCACCAAGTCAGTCAGTCAGTCAGTCAGTCAGTCAGTCAGTCAGTCAGTCAGTCAGTCAGTCAGTCAGTCAGTCAGTCAGTCAGTCAGTCAGTCAGTCAGTCAGTCAGTCAGTCAGTCAGTCAGTCAGTCAGTCAGTCAGTCAGTCAGTCAGTCAGTCAGTCAGTCAGTCAGTCAGTCAGTCAGTCAGTCAGTCAGTCAGTCAGTCAGTCAGTCAGTCAGTCAGTCAGTCAGTCAGTCAGTCAGTCAGTCAGTCAGTCAGTCAGTCAGTCAGTCAGTCAGTCAGTCAGTCAGTCAGTCAGTCAGTCAGTCAGTCAGTCAGTCAGTCAGTCAGACAGTCAGTCAGTCAGTCAGTCAGTCAGTCAGTCAGTCAGTCAGTCAGTCAGTCAGTCAGTCAGTCAGTCAGTCAGTCAGTCAGTCAGTCAGTCAGTCAGTCAGTCAGTCAGACAGTCAGTCAGTCAGTCAGTCAGTCAGACAGTCAGTCAGTCAGTCAGACAGTCAGTCAGTCAGTCAGTCAGTCAGTCAGTCAGTCAGTCAGTCAGTCAGTCAGTCAGTCAGTCAGTCAGTCAGTCAGTCAGTCAGTCAGTCAGTCAGTCAGACAGTCAGTCAGTCAGTCAGTCAGTCAGTCAGTCAGTCAGTCAGTCAGACAGTCAGTCAGTCAGTCAGACAGTCAGTCAGTCAGTCAGTCAGAGGTCAGTTGTCGAGTGCATGGGCATATGCACGCGGACTTACTGTTTTGATGGGTGTGGTCACCACTGACTGGTGTGGGGTCGTGGGGAATGTCACAGCTTTGAAGGGTGTGGTCTTAGCTATGAGGAGTGTGGTGACAGCTGTGAGTGTGTAATATTGGTGTGTGCCCATCTCCCTACTGTAGCCCGCGAGCTGTGGCCTTCTGTGCGAAGACCAGTGAGCAGCTGTGTGAGTGGCTGAATGGCACGGGCCTTGCCATGTACACAGACTTAATTGAGGGCAAGCACGTGACTGGGCGGAGTCTGGCAGAGATGCTCGTGGACGCCTCTAACTACGACATGATAGTGAGCAGCAATCAACAGTGGAACAGTAGTAGTAGTAGTAGTAATAATAGTAGTAATATTAGTAGGATGAGTAGCATAATAGTAATATTAGTAGGAGCAGTAGCATAATAGTAGTATTAGTAGTAGTACAGTAGACCCTCACTAATCCGAATAGCCTGGGGATCTGAGTAGTTCGGATTAGTGAAATTTTCGGATTAGTGAAATGTATGAATATCATTATATTGAACTCTGAATTTGTTTATTTTTTGCAGGTGTGGGTTGAATACTGGGAGTACAAGTAATTTTTAATCATTATGTTCCCTTCCCATCCTCATTCTTTTAGCAGATCTCCAGAATCCATCTTTCTTTGCATCCTCGCAACTCGCTGCCCTTCTTCTTTATGTCTGACATAGTGGAGACACCTACTCCATATTGTTCAGATAGTAACTTGTAGCTTTTCTTCCCGAGCTGGGCCAGGATCTCGACCTTCTCCTCAATGGTAAGGCTCTTGTGTGCTCTTTTCTTCTCCATATCACTGCAGCTGCATCGTATGACAGGCTCGTGGTAGTTTCAAAGTTCAATAATGGCACGACTTTTTAATTTTTTCTTCTTTTTTTCCCTTTAAAATTTTTTTAAAATTTTTTATTTATTTATTTATTATTATTATTTTTTTAATTTTCTCCTTTTTTTCTTTTTTTCTTTTTTTTTGCTACCTAATGTCGTTCGGATTAGCGAGGTTTCGGATTAACGGGGTCCGGATTAGCGAGGGTCTACTGTACTTAGTAGTAATATTTAGTAGCAGTAATAATAATAGTAGTAGTACACTGTAGTAATAATAATAATAATATTAGTAGGAGGAGTATATTAGTAGGAGTAGCATAATAGTAGTAATATTATTATTAGTAGTAGTAGTAATAGTAATATTAGTAGCAGTAATAATAATAGTAGTAGTAATAATAATAATATTATTAGTAGGAGGAGTAGCATAATAGTAGTAATATTATTATTAGTGGTAGTAGTAATAGTAATATTAGTAGCAGTAATAATAATAGTAGTAGTAATAATAATAATATTATTAGTAGGAGGAGTAGCATAATAGTAGTAATATTAGTAGTAGTAGGAGTACCAGTAGGAGGAGGAGTTGTACTAATATTAATAGTAGTAGTAATAGTAGTAATGTAGTACTATTACTACAGTATTACTTTTGTTAGCCCTAGCCCTCAAGGGGTTTGTGTGGTCATGCATGGCCGTGTCTGCGATATATCAATTTGCATATAAGGCATCTATCTGCCACACCTTCACCTGAAGGCATTGCTTGCCTCGGGTTATGGTCAGCTAGTGCAACTAGGATGTGGTCAGCTTGGTGGAACTAGGATGTGGTCAGCTTGGTGGAACTAGGATGTGGTCAGCTGGTGGACCTAGGATGTGGTCATCCAGTGGAACTAGGATGTGGTCAGTGGGTGGAACTAGGATGTGGTCGGCTGGTGGAATGGGAGTGATGACTGGCTGCACGGGAGTGTTGACTGGCTGCACGTGAGTGTTGACTGGCTGTACGGGAGTGTTGACTGGCTGCACGGGAGTGTTGACTGGATGCATAGTTACTAACTGTCATGGCAGGGATGCTGCAGTATGACTTGGCTACCAAGCACTCAACTTCTCAAGGTTATTTGTGGGAGGTGGACGCCATTTCTCATGAGCTGCTCACTCAAGTGCTAAACTGTCTCTCAGACAGAGATGAGACAGAACTCTCTACCTAGTGAGTTATGTGGCCTAGTGAGTTATGTGGTTTGGCAAGACAACAGGCTGTAGCTGACCTTAATGGGACGGGACCTTCAGCAAAAACAAAGATGAACAATAATATGCTGATATGTATAGTGGATATGGATAACGACAAAACAAGTTAGACAAAGTTGTTTAAAAGCCCTGGGGCACTTGTGTAGAACTCTGACCTGGTCTAGTCCCCATTACACAGGAAACAGGAAACAAACACACAATCAACAATTGAGGAACAACAGAGGACCAAGGCTTCACGTAGACTACAACCAGTTTGAAGACCCTTTACCATTTATAGTCAATGTACATGATTTTAAGTGGTAAAGGGTCAGCAAACTATTGTAGTACCATGGGTACAGTCTTGTTGACTTTCTTTTTGCAGGTCCAGGTCAATCTTAATGTCTGTTTTTAGTTTGCTCATAGTAGTAGTAATAGTAGTAGTAGTAATAGTAGTAGTAATAATAGTAGTAGTAATAATAGTAGTAGTAGTAGTAATAATAGTAGTAGTAATAATAGTAGTAGTAATAATAGTAGTAGTAATAATAGTAGTAATAATAGTAGTAGTAGTAGTAATAGTAATAGTAGTAGTAGTAGTAGTAATAGTAGTAATAGTAGTAGTAGTAATAGTAGTAGTAGTAATAGTAGTAATAATAGTAGTAATAATAGTAGTAGTAGTAGTAGTAATAGTAGTAGTAATAATAGTAGTAATAATAGTAGTAGTAGTAGTAGTAATAGTAGTAATAATAGTAGTAGTAATAGTAGTAGTAGTAATAGTAGTAGTAGTAATAATAGTAGTAGTAATAGTAGTAGTAATAATAGTAGTAATAATAGTAGTAGTAGTAGTAGTAATAGTAGTAGTAATAATAGTAGTAATAATAGTAGTAGTAGTAGTAGTAATAGTAGTAGTAATAGTAGTAGTAATAGTAGTAGTAGTAGTAATAGTAGTAATAATAGTAATAGTAGTAGTAGTAATAGTAGTAGTAGTAATAGTAGTAGTAATAATAGTAGTAGTAATAGTAGTAGTAGTACTAATAGTAGTAATAGTAGTAATAAGCCGTATATTCTCTAATAGGAATCACGATTGCTATCTACTTCCGTCCAATCGACCTGCGATCACTATTGGAAAGGTGGTTACTAATTGCTTGCAGTTGTGGAGGACTGCTAATGTTTAGGTGCCTGCGGCTCAAATGTTGAACAACTTGCCTGGAAAGCAGAGATCAAGGGTTCAAGTGCTGAGATCAGGGTTCAAGTGCTGAGATCAAGGGTTCAAGTGCTGAGATCAAGGGTTCAGATGCTGAGTTCAAGGGTTCAAGTGCTGAGATCAAGGGTTCAAGTGCTGAGATCAAGGGTTCAAGTGCTGAGATCAAGGGTTCAGATGCTGAGATCAAGGGTTCAAATGCTGAGATCAGGGTTCAAGTGCTGAGATCAAGGGTTCAAATGCCGGGGTTCAAATGCCGAGATCAAGGGTTCAAATGCTGAGATCAAGGGTTCAAATGCAAATGCTGAGATCAAGGGTTCAAGTGCCGAGATCAAGGGTTCAAATGCTGAGACCACAAATGCTGAGATCAAGGTTCAAATGCTGAGATCAAGGTTCAAATGCTGAGATCAAGGGTGCAAATGCCGAGATCAGGGTTCAAGTGCCGAGATCAGGGTTCAAGTGCCGAGAGTTTATAAGCTTAATGAGCAATTATTCGGGCGTGTCTTATTGCTAGGTTACAATTGGCTTCGAGAGTTAATTGAGCCTGAGCTACATAGTCATAATTGGAGGGTGTGGTTCCTAATAGAGGAAATATAGTAGTAGTAGTATAGTATGTAGTAGTAGTAGCAGTAGTGAGGATTCTGTGTATATAAGGATACTACAGTTTATATGCCCACACACCATGCACACACACCATGCACACACACCACACCCTCCACACACACCGTGCACACACACCACACCCTCCACACACACCACACCCTCCACACACACCACACACACAGCAACTAGGCATCCTGAGCGGCCTGCACTGCAAGAAGCTGCGTCTCTCTGTGGAGGCTGCCATGAGTGAGAGCACATGTGCTGAGCTTGATGAGCTGGACCATGAGTGGGTGGGGCGCTGGCTGGTGGACCTCGGCCTGCCTCAGTTCAGGCAGAGCTTCCTCGATGCCTGCGTGGATGGCCGCGTGCTTAATGCCATTACTGTGGAGGACCTGAGGCTGTTGGACGTGACTGCCTCCTTCCACATTTCTAGCTTGAAGAGAGGACTCCAAGCCCTGAGGTACTGCAGCATGTGTGTGCCTCCACTTCCTGTCAGGATGTGCTGAGTGTGCGTGTGTGTGTGTGTGTGTGCTGGTGGAGATGTTGCTGTGATGGTGTGCCTCCACTTCCTGTCAGGGTGTGCTGAGTGTGTGTGTGTGTGTGTGTGCTGCTGGTGATGTTGCTGTGATGGTGTGCCTCCACTTCCTGTCAGGATGTGCTGAGTGTGCTGAGTGTGTGTGTGTGTGTGTGTGCTGCTGGTGATGTTGCTGTGATGGTGTGCCTCCACTTCCTGTCAGGATGTGCTGAGTGTGTGTGTGTGTGTGTGTGTGTGCTGGTGGAGATGTTGTTGTGATGGTGTGCCCCTACTTCCTGCCAGGATGTGCTGCTACAACAAGGACTACTTGAAGACTGATGCTGTAGAGAAGACGCAAGGTCCCCAGAGGCTGCTGCACTGGTCTGCCCGAGCTGTCTGCCAATGGCTGTGCAGTATAGAGCTAGAGCAGTATGCAGCTGTGCTGGACAGGATGGGCATACATGGCGCTGTCATGGTAGGTGTGGCTATGGAGTTAATTGTAGGGTCAAAAGTCTTGTGGTTCAGATCAGGTGACCTCCTGCAAGTCTTGTGCTTGAGATCATGTGACCTCCTGCAAGTCTTGTGTGCATGTCTGTTAGTATAGAACACGCCCTTAATTAGTAGGTGTCCTCAGATAATACGCACAGTCAGGAAGCTCATGATGTGAATAGCATGTGCAGTTTAGCTGAAGAGATACGCTGGATATAAATCAAACCACTCATTCGGACCTGTACCATATGATGTGTGGAAGAGGAGTGACTTCACTTGCTGACCTGGTGTGTGGCCAGGCTCAGGGTCAGCCATTAGTCTTGATGTGCTGGACAAGTCATGGTTGCTAAGATGTGTCTGCTTCTTCTCCAGCTTCTGTTAGCAGCTATTACCGTGGCAACTTCTGGCGAGAACCTCGCCTTCTCGTGTCTGTTGTATGCCTCCTTATTAGGTGGGAGTGTGGCAGTTCAGAGCCCCTGCCTGGCAGCTTTCCAAAACACTAGTAGGCTCTGTCTGCCAACATTGTTAATCAATGGTGGTGCACTTGCTAAGTGAGAGAGCTGAGTGCCACCATGTCAACTCCTGTTCTTATGGCCACCTCAGCTCCTGACTGGGCCACAGCTGTTCACTCCTGAGTTATGGCCACCTCAGCTCCTGACTGGGCCACAGCTGTTCACTCCTGAGTTATGGCCACCTCAGCTCCTGACTGGGCCACAGCTGTTCACTCCTGAGTTATGGCCACCTCAGCTCCTGCCTGGACCACAGCTGTTCACTCCTGAGTTATGGCCACCTCAGCTCCTGCCTGGGCCACAGCTGTTCACTCCTGAGTTATGGCCACCTCAGCTCCTGACTGGGCCACAGCTGTTCACTCCTGAGTTATGGCCACCTCAGCTCCTGACTGGGCCACAGTTGTTCACTCCTGAGTTATGGCCACCTCAGCTTCACGAGCCAAGGAAGTGAAGTGCCACTAGACAACATCAAACTTCTCAGGCCCACTAGCGACATGAGGACTAGTGGGCAGCTTTTTATTTTTCCCCTTCTTTCCAACTTGTCCATTTTGAAGCTCTTGAATCTATGAAGCCATGAAGCTGTACCATATGAGCTGTCATTCTGTAAGTTTGAGAGCTCTTGGGTGTTGTACCATATGAGCTGTCATTCTGTAAGTTTGGGAGCTCTTGGGTGTCCATTATGAAGCCATGATGCTTTATCTACAATCAAGCTTGCTGCATGAAGACAGAGAAAATCAGGGGGAAACAGCAAATTTCAAACCCCCCCCCCCTCCCCAAACTTAAAAAAATAGTAAAACAAGGTACGATTGTCGATGGAATTTTTTGGGTGTGTGGCTTGCTAGAGATTTGTACGTAAAAGTTTAATTAGTTTTCTAGGGCCAGCGCATGGTTTTGTCTATTGAGTCGGAGTTGTCTGTCTTTGAGAAGAAGAAGAAATCCGAAGAAACCATTGGAACTGGACTCACAGAAGAGTAAGGTATTGGAAAGACAACGGAGATCTGAAGGAAAGAAGCTAAACTTGGAGAGTTTGCACTCACCCTTGATAGTCCTGCTGAAGGCCACCAGCTTGGAAGCACTCTATATCTCTGCTTCATTCAGAAAGAAAGGAAGGCACTAGTCAGTGGATCATTGCCAAAAGAGAAGACAGTAGATTTCCATGAAAAGTTTCATGAACGATAAGCAAAGGCACCGACATTACCTGGAAGTGCAAGCTGGCTCCTGGTGAGACAGCCACCAAGTGTTGCAGGCTGGCTCCTGATGAGACAGACCACCAAGTGTTGCAGGCTGGCTCCTGATGAGACAGACCACCAAGTGTTCGTGCATGCCAGAGGCCTCATTCCTTTAAAGACCATCAGTGGTGTTTGAGAGGATTCAGCCTGCAACACTTGGTGGTCTGTCTCATCCGGAGCCAGCCTGCATGATAATCTGAAGATTATTTTAGTAGTGTATGTGCAGAACCTGTTGTACTTATACTCAACACTACTGTATGTACAGGACCTTAGTTGTGGTCAACACTTGCTTATACACAATACATGCAACACTACTGTATGTGCAGGACCTTAGTTGTGATCAACACTTGCTTATACACAATACATGCAACACTACTGTATGTGCAGGACCTTAGTTGTGATCAACACTTGCTTATACACAATACATGCAACACTACTGTATGTGCAGGACCTTAGTTGTGATCAACATCAACACTTGCTTATACACAATACATGCAACACTACTGTATGTGCAGAACCTTAGTTGTGATCAACACTTGCTTATACACAATACATGCAACACTACTGTATGTACAGGACCTTAGTTGTGATCAACACTTGCTTATACACAATACATGCAACACTACTGTATGTGCAGGACCTTAGTTGTGATCAACACTTGCTTATACACAATACATGCAACACTACTGTATGTGCAGGACCTTAGTTGTGATCAACACTTGCTTATACACAATACATGCAACACTACTGTATGTGCAGAACCTTAGTTGTGATCAACACTTGCTTATACACAATACATGCAACACTACTGTATGCACAGAACCTTAGTTGTGATCAACACTTGCTTATACACAATGCATAGCTCCAAGGACACGATGTTTCTACTAGGACAAAGAAGTATCTACTGGCATCCCAAGGCCCTGCAGTATTGACAATTATCAAACACTACGATAGAGTATTTTAATTATATTCATGAGTTTTCATGATACCGGAGCTCGACTGTTTGCATATCCTAACTATTGAGCCCAGTGCATTGGGACGTACATATCCTAACTATGGTGAGCCCGGTGCATTGGGACGTACATATCCTAACTATGGTGAGCCTGGTGCATTGGGACATACATATCCTAACTATGGTGGGCCCGGTGCATTGGGACGTACATATCCTAACTATGGTGAGCCCGGTGCATTGGGACGTACATATCCTAACTATGGTGAGCCCGGTGCATTGGGACGTACATATCCTAACTATGGTGAGCCCGGTGCATTGGGACGTACATATCCTAACTATGGTGGGCCCTGTGCATTGGGACGTACATATCCCAATTATGGTGAGCCCGGTGCATTGGGACGTACATATCCTAACTATGGTGAGCCTGGTGCATTGGGACATACATATCCTAACTATGGTGGGCCCGGTGCATTGGGACGTACATATCCTAACTATGGTGAGCCCGGTGCATTGGGACGTACATATCCTAACTATGGTGAGCCCGGTGCATTGGGACGTACATATCCTAACTATGGTGAGCCCGGTGCATTGGGACGTACATATCCTAACTATGGTGGGCCTGGTGCATTGGGACGTACATATCCTAACTATGGTGAGCCCGGTGCATTGGGACGTACATATCCTAACTATGGTGGGCCCGGTGCATTGGGACGTAACTATGGTGGGCCCGGTGCATTGGGACGTACATATCCTAACTATGGTGAGCCCGGTGCATTGGGACGTACATATCCAAGCTACCCCTCCAATTGTAACCACCCCTCTAATTGGAACCGCCCCTCTAATCGTAACTGCCCCTCTAATTGTAACTGCCTCTCTAATCGTAACTGCCCCCTCTACTCTAATTGTAACCGCCCCTCTAATTGTAACTGCCCCTCTAATTGTAACCGCCCATCTAATTGTAACTGCCCCTCTAATTGTAACCGCCCCTCTAATTGTAGCCGCCCCTCTAATTGTAACCACCCCTCTAATTGTAACAACCCCTCTAAGTGTAACTGCCCCTCTAATTGTAACAACCCCTCTAATTGTAACTGCCCCTCTAATTGTAACCGCCCCTCTAATTGTAACTGCCCTTCTAATTGTAACCACCCCTCTAATTGTAACCACCCCTCTAATTGTAACCGCCCCTCTAGCCGCCCCTCTAATTGTAACCACCCCTCTAATTGTAACCGCCCCTCTAATTGTAACTGCCCCTCTAATTGTAACCACCCCCTCTAATTGTAACCACCCCTCTAATTGTAACTGCCCCTCTAATTGTAACCGCCCCTCTAATTGTAACCATGGCTAAGAAACTAAGAGCAAAGTTGTAAACTTGCCGCAACTTCTGAGATCGTATACTTCTTCATTTTTTCCCTTGTTGCTGCGCTGATGACTCCATCTTGTTCTCTAACTTGCTTGACTCTATGCAATAAAACTCTAAAACTCACCTGTGTGCTCAGGTATAAGCACTGGAAACAAAGCATTGTTGTGTTCATTAGTGTAGCAGGCATGGATGCAAGTGTGTAACTTACTATGCATTGTAGTGATCATTAGTGTGGCAGGCATGGATGCAAGTGTGTAACTATTAGTATGCATTGTAGTGATCATTAGTGGAGCAGGCATGGATGCAAGTGTGTAACTATTAGTATGCATTGTAGTGATCATTAGTGTGGCAGGCATGGATGCAAGTGTGTAACTATTAGTATGCATTGTAGTGATCATTAGTGGAGCAGGCATGGATGCAAGTGTGTAACTATTAGTATGCATTGTAGTGATCATTAGTGGAGCAGGCATGGATGCAAGTGTGTAACTATTAGTATGCATTGTAGTGATCATTAGTGCAGCAGGCATGGATGCAAGTGTGTAACTATTAGTATGCATTGTAGTGATCATTAGTGTGGCAGGCATGGATGCAAGTGTGTAACTATTAGTATGCATTGTAGTGATCATTAGTGGAGCAGGCATGGATGCAAGTGTGTAACTATTAGTATGCATTGTAGTGATCATTAGTGGAGCAGGCATGGATGCAAGTGTGTAACTATTACTATGCATTGTAGTGATCATTAGTGTGGCAGGCATGGATGCAAGTGTGTAACTATTAGTATGCATTGTAGTGATCATTAGTGGAGCAGGCATGGATGCAAGTGTGTAACTATTAGTATGCATTGTAGTGATCATTAGTGGAGCAGGCATGGATGCAAGTGTGTAACTATTAGTATGCATTGTAGTGATCATTAGTGGAGCAGGCATGGATGCAAGTGTGTAACTATTAGTATGCATTGTAGTGATCATTAGTGCAGCAGGCATGGATGCAAGTGTGTAACTATTAGTATGCATTGTAGTGATCATTAGTGTGGCAGGCATGGATGCAAGTGTGTAACTATTAGTATGCATTGTAGTGATCATTAGTGGAGCAGGCATGGATGCAAGTGTGTAACTATTAGTATGCATTGTAGTGATCATTAGTGGAGCAGGCATGGATGCAAGTGTGTAACTATTAGTATGCATTGTAGTGATCATTAGTGCAGCAGGCATGGATGCAAGTGTGTAACTATTAGTATGCATTGTAGTGATCATTAGTGCAGCAGGCATGGATGCAAGTGTGTAACTATTAGTATGCATTGTAGTGATCATTAGTGTGGCAGGCATGGATGCAAGTGTGTAACTATTAGTATGCATTGTAGTGATCATTAGTGGAGCAGGCATGGATGCAAGTGTGTAACTATTAGTATGCATTGTAGTGATCATTAGTGGAGCAGGCATGGATGCAAGTGTGTAACTATTAGTATGCATTGTAGTGATCATTAGTGTGGCAGGCATGGATGCAAGTGTGTAACTATTAGTATGCATTGTAGTGATCATTAGTGGAGCAGGCATGGATGCAAGTGTGTAACTATTAGTATGCATTGTAGTGATCATTAGTGGAGCAGGCATGGATGCAAGTGTGTAACTATTAGTATGCATTGTAGTGATCATTAGTGGAGCAGGCATGGATGCAAGTGTGTAACTATTAGTATGCATTGTAGTGATCATTAGTGGAGCAGGCATGGATGCAAGTGTGTAACTATTAGTATGCATTGTAGTGATCATTAGTGCAGCAGGCATGGATGCAAGTGTGTAACTATTAGTATGCATTGTAGTGATCATTAGTGCGGCAGGCATGGATGCAAGTGTGTAACTATTAGTATGCATTGTAGTGATCATTAGTGTGGCAGGCATGGATGCAAGTGTGTAACTATTAGTATGCATTGTAGTGATCATTAGTGGAGCAGGCATGGATGCAAGTGTGTAACTATTAGTATGCATTGTAGTGATCATTAGTGTGGCAGGCATGGATGCAAGTGTGTAACTATTAGTATGCATTGTAGTGATCATTAGTGTGGCAGGCATGGATGCAAGTGTGTAACTATTAGTATGCATTGTAGTGATCATTAGTGGAGCAGGCATGGATGCAAGTGTGTAACTATTAGTATGCATTGTAGTGATCATTAGTGGAGCAGGCATGGATGCAAGTGTGTAACTATTAGTATGCATTGTAGTGATCATTAGTGGAGCAGGCATGGATGCAAGTGTGTAACTATTAGTATGCATTGTAGTGATCATTAGTGTGGCAGGCATGGATGCAAGTGTGTAGCTATTAGTATGCATTGTAGTGATCATTAGTGGAGCAGGCATGGATGCAAGTGTGTAACTTATTAGTATGCATTGTAGTGATCATTAGTGGAGCAGGCATGGATGCAAGTGTGTAACTATTAGTATGCATTGTAGTGATCATTAGTGGAGCAGGCATGGATGCAAGTGTGTAACTATTAGTATGCATTGTAGTGATCATTAGTGGAGCAGGCATGGATGCAAGTGTGTAACTATTAGTATGCATTGTAGTGATCATTAGTGGAGCAGGCATGGATGCAAGTGTGTAACTATTAGTATGCATTGTAGTGATCATTAGTGGAGCAGGCATGGATGCAAGTGTGTAACTATTAGTATGCATTGTAGTGATCATTAGTGTGGCAGGCATGGATGCAAGTGTGTAACTTACTATGCATTGTAGTGATCATTAGTGGAGCAGGCATGGATGCAAGTGTGTAACTATTAGTATGCATTGTAGTGATCATTAGTGGAGCAGGCATGGATGCAAGTGTGTAACTATTAGTATGCATTGTAGTGATCATTAGTGGAGCAGGCATGGATGCAAGTGTGTAGCTATTAGTATGCATTGTAGTGATCATTAGTGCAGCAGGCATGGATGCAAGTGTGTAACTATTAGTATGCATTGTAGTGATCATTAGTGGAGCAGGCATGGATGCAAGTGTGTAACTTACTATGCATTGTAGTGATCATTAGTGGAGCAGGCATGGATGCAAGTGTGTAACTATTAGTATGCATTGTAGTGATCATTAGTGCAGCAGGCATGGATGCAAGTGTGTAACTATTAGTATGCATTGTAGTGATCATTAGTGGAGCAGGCATGGATGCAAGTGTGTAACTATTAGTATGCATTGTAGTGATCATTAGTGGAGCAGGCATGGATGCAAGTGTGTAACTATTAGTATGCATTGTAGTGATCATTAGTGTGGCAGGCATGGATGCAAGTGTGTAACTATTAGTATGCATTGTAGTGATCATTAGTGTGGCAGGCATGGATGCAAGTGTGTAACTATTAGTATGCATTGTAGTGATCATTAGTGGAGCAGGCATGGATGCAAGTGTGTAACTATTAGTATGCATTGTAGTGATCATTAGTGGAGCAGGCATGGATGCAAGTGTGTAACTATTAGTATGCATTGTAGTGATCATTAGTGGAGCAGGCATGGATGCAAGTGTGTAACTATTAGTATGCATTGTAGTGATCATTAGTGTGGCAGGCATGGATGCAAGTGTGTAACTTATTAGTATGCATTGTAGTGATCATTAGTGGAGCAGGCATGGATGCAAGTGTGTAACTATTAGTATGCATTGTAGTGATCATTAGTGGAGCAGGCATGGATGCAAGTGTGTAACTTACTATGCATTGTAGTGATCATTAGTGGAGCAGGCATGGATGCAAGTGTGTAACTATTAGTATGCATTGTAGTGATCATTAGTGTGGCAGGCATGGATGCAAGTGTGTAACTATTAGTATGCATTGTAGTGATCATTAGTGGAGCAGGCATGGATGCAAGTGTGTAACTATTACTATGCATTGTAGTGATCATTAGTGGAGCAGGCATGGATGCAAGTGTGTAACTATTAGTATGCATTGTAGTGATCATTAGTGGAGCAGGCATGGATGCAAGTGTGTAACTATTAGTATGCATTGTAGTGATCATTAGTGGAGCAGGCATGGATGCAAGTGTGTAACTATTAGTATGCATTGTAGTGATCATTAGTGTGGCAGGCATGGATGCAAGTGTGTAACTATTAGTATGCATTGTAGTGATCATTAGTGGAGCAGGCATGGATGCAAGTGTGTAACTATTAGTATGCATTGTAGTGATCATTAGTGGAGCAGGCATGGATGCAAGTGTGTAGCTATTAGTATGCATTGTAGTGATCATTAGTGTGGCAGGCATGGATGCAAGTGTGTAACTATTAGTATGCATTGTAGTGATCATTAGTGGAGCAGGCATGGATGCAAGTGTGTAACTATTAGTATGCATTGTAGTGATCATTAGTGGAGCAGGCATGGATGCAAGTGTGTAACTTACTATGCATTGTAGTGATCATTAGTGTGGCAGGCATGGATGCAAGTGTGTAACTATTAGTATGCATTGTAGTGATCATTAGTGGAGCAGGCATGGATGCAAGTGTGTAACTATTAGTATGCATTGTAGTGATCATTAGTGGAGCAGGCATGGATGCAAGTGTGTAACTATTAGTATGCATTGTAGTGATCATTAGTGTGGCAGGCATGGATGCAAGTGTGTAACTATTAGTATGCATTGTAGTGATCATTAGTGGAGCAGGCATGGATGCAAGTGTGTAACTATTAGTATGCATTGTAGTGATCATTAGTGGAGCAGGCATGGATGCAAGTGTGTAACTATTAGTATGCATTGTAGTGATCATTAGTGGAGCAGGCATGGATGCAAGTGTGTAGCTATTAGTATGCATTGTAGTGATCATTAGTGGAGCAGGCATGGATGCAAGTGTGTAACTATTAGTATGCATTGTAGTGATCATTAGTGCAGCAGGCATGGATGCAAGTGTGTAGCTATTAGTATGCATTGTAGTGATCATTAGTGGAGCAGGCATGGATGCAAGTGTGTAACTATTAGTATGCATTGTAGTGATCATTAGTGGAGCAGGCATGGATGCAAGTGTGTAACTATTAGTATGCATTGTAGTGATCATTAGTGGAGCAGGCATGGATGCAAGTGTGTAGCTATTAGTATGCATTGTAGTGATCATTAGTGGAGCAGGCATGGATGCAAGTGTGTAACTATTAGTATGCATTGTAGTGATCATTAGTGGAGCAGGCATGGATGCAAGTGTGTAACTATTAGTATGCATTGTAGTGATCATTAGTGGAGCAGGCATGGATGCAAGTGTGTAACTATTAGTATGCATTGTAGTGATCATTAGTGGAGCAGGCATGGATGCAAGTGTGTAACTATTACTATGCATTGTAGTGATCATTAGTGTGGCAGGCATGGATGCAAGTGTGTAACTATTAGTATGCATTGTAGTGATCATTAGTGCAGCAGGCATGGATGCAAGTGTGTAGCTATTAGTATGCATTGTAGTGATCATTAGTGGAGCAGGCATGGATGCAAGTGTGTAACTATTAGTATGCATTGTAGTGATCATTAGTGGAGCAGGCATGGATGCAAGTGTGTAACTATTAGTATGCATTGTAGTGATCATTAGTGGAGCAGGCATGGATGCAAGTGTGTAACTATTAGTATGCATTGTAGTGATCATTAGTGGAGCAGGCATGGATGCAAGTGTGTAACTATTAGTATGCATTGTAGTGATCATTAGTGTGGCAGGCATGGATGCAAGTGTGTAACTATTAGTATGCATTGTAGTGATCATTAGTGGAGCAGGCATGGATGCAAGTGTGTAACTATTAGTATGCATTGTAGTGATCATTAGTGGAGCAGGCATGGATGCAAGTGTGTAACTATTAGTATGCATTGTAGTGATCATTAGTGGAGCAGGCATGGATGCAAGTGTGTAACTATTAGTATGCATTGTAGTGATCATTAGTGGAGCAGGCATGGATGCAAGTGTGTAACTATTAGTATGCATTGTAGTGATCATTAGTGTGGCAGGCATGGATGCAAGTGTGTAACTATTAGTATGCATTGTAGTGATCATTAGTGGAGCAGGCATGGATGCAAGTGTGTAACTATTAGTATGCATTGTAGTGATCATTAGTGTGGCAGGCATGGATGCAAGTGTGTAACTATTAGTATGCATTGTAGTGATCATTAGTGTGGCAGGCATGGATGCAAGTGTGTAACTATTAGTATGCATTGTAGTGATCATTAGTGGAGCAGGCATGGATGCAAGTGTGTAACTATTAGTATGCATTGTAGTGATCATTAGTGGAGCAGGCATGGATGCAAGTGTGTAACTATTAGTATGCATTGTAGTGATCATTAGTGGAGCAGGCATGGATGCAAGTGTGTAGCTATTAGTATGCATTGTAGTGATCATTAGTGGAGCAGGCATGGATGCAAGTGTGTAACTATTAGTATGCATTGTTGTGATCATTAGTGGAGCAGGCATGGATGCAAGTGTGTAACTTACTATGCATTGTAGTGATCATTAGTGGAGCAGGCATGGATGCAAGTGTGTAACTTACTATGCATTGTAGTGATCATTAGTGTGGCAGGCATGGATGCAAGTGTGTAACTATTAGTATGCATTGTAGTGATCATTAGTGGAGCAGGCATGGATGCAAGTGTGTAACTATTAGTATGCATTGTAGTGATCATTAGTGCAGCAGGCATGGATGCAAGTGTGTAACTTTAGTATGCATTGTTGTGATGTTGTTAATGTGATCTGTTGTAGTATTTAGATGTGAACTTCACCAGTGAGAGCTTAGCCCGAGCTCTAGGCGTCAGTCAAACCAAGACCATCATACGCAAGCATCTCTCTCGCAAGTTCATGGAACTGATTGGTCCAGTGGCTGCTCAAAACAAGGTTGATGCCATGCAGAACAAGGCATTCGCGTGCCTGGACCCCACAGAACTACCCAGCAACCTCAGCAGGGCTCGCTCACGCTCAATGGGGGCCAGGAAGAGCTCCAAGAAATCTGTTTCTGAGCTTCTACTTCCAATAGACGACCCAACACCGTCACCTTCATGTAAGCTGGCACCTTGTGTGCATGGAGCTGAGCAGTGTGTGGAGAGCTGGCAACCACAGAGTTCCTACCCACAGAGTTCCTATTTGTGCTAGATATGACCCACAGAGTTCTTTATTTGTATTAGATATGACCCACAGAGTTCCTTATTTGTATTAGATATGACCCACAGAGTTCTTTATTTGTATTAGATATGACCCACAGAGTTCCTTATTTGTATTAGATATGACCCACAGAGTTCCTTATTTGTATTAGATATGACCCACAGAGTTCCTTATTTGTACTAGATATAACCCACAGAGTTCCTTATTTGTATTAGATATGACCCACAGAGTTCCTTATTTGTATTAGATATGACCCACAGAGTTCCTTATTTGTATTAGATATAACCCACAGAGTTCTTTATTTGTATTAGATATAACCCACAGAGTTCCTTATTTGTATTAGATATGACCCACAGAGTTCCTTATTTGTATTAGATATGACCCACAGAGTTCCTTATTTGTATTAGATATAACCCACAGAGTTCTTTATTTGTATTAGATATGACCCACAGAGTTCTTTATTTGTATTAGATATAACCCACAGAGTTCCTTATTTGTATTAGATATGACCCACAGAGTTCCTTATTTGTATTAGATATAACCCACAGAGTTCTTTATTTGTATTAGATATGACCCACAGAGTTCCTTATTTGTATTAGATATGACCCACAGAGTTCCTTATTTGTATTAGATATGACCCACAGAGTTCCTTATTTGTATTAGATATGACCCACAGAGTTCCTTATTTGTATTAGATATGACCCACAGAGTTCCTTATTTGTATTAGATATGACCCACAGAGTTCCTTATTTGTATTAGATATAACCCACAGAGTTCCTTATTTGTATTAGATATGACCCACAGAGTTCCTTATTTGTATTAGATATAACCCACAGAGTTCCTTATTTGTATTAGATATGACCCACAGAGTTCCTTATTTGTATTAGATATGACCCACAGAGTTCCTTATTTGTATTAGATATAACCCACAGAGTTCCTTATTTGTATTAGATATGACCCACAGAGTTCCTTATTTGTATTAGATATAACCCACAGAGTTCCTTATTTGTATTAGATATAACCCACAGAGTTCCTTATTTGTATTAGATATAACCCACAGAGTTCCTTATTTGTATTAGATATAACCCACAGAGTTCCTTATTTGTATTAGATATGACCCACAGAGTTCCTTATTTGTATTAGATATGACCCACAGAGTTCCTTATTTGTATTAGATATGACCCACAGAGTTCCTTATTTGTATTAGATATGACCCACAGAGTTCCTATTTGTGCTAGATATGACCCACAGAGTTCTTTATTTGTATTAGATATGACCCACAGAGTTCCTTATTTGTATTAGATATGACCCACAGAGTTCTTTATTTGTATTAGATATGACCCACAGAGTTCCTTATTTGTATTAGATATGACCCACAGAGTTCCTTATTTGTATTAGATATGACCCACAGAGTTCCTTATTTGTATTAGATATAACCCACAGAGTTCTTTATTTGTATTAGATATAACCCACAGAGTTCCTTATTTGTATTAGATATGACCCACAGAGTTCCTTATTTGTATTAGATATGACCCACAGAGTTCCTTATTTGTATTAGATATAACCCACAGAGTTCTTTATTTGTATTAGATATGACCCACAGAGTTCCTTATTTGTATTAGATATAACCCACAGAGTTCTTTATTTGTATTAGATATGACCCACAGAGTTCCTTATTTGTATTAGATATGACCCACAGAGTTCCTTATTTGTATTAGATATGACCCACAGAGTTCCTTATTTGTATTAGATATGACCCACAGAGTTCCTTATTTGTATTAGATATGACCCACAGAGTTCCTTATTTGTATTAGATATGACCCACAGAGTTCCTTATTTGTATTAGATATGACCCACAGAGTTCCTTATTTGTATTAGATATGACCCACAGAGTTCCTTATTTGTATTAGATATGACCCACAGAGTTCCTTATTTGTATTAGATATGACCCACAGAGTTCCTTATTTGTATTAGATATGACCCACAGAGTTCCTTATTTGTATTAGATATGACCCACAGAGTTCCTTATTTGTATTAGATATGACCCACAGAGTTCCTTATTTGTATTAGATATGACCCACAGAGTTCCTTATTTGTATTAGATATGACCCACAGAGTTCCTTATTTGTATTAGATATGACCCACAGAGTTCCTTATTTGTATTAGATATAACCCACAGAGTTCCTTATTTGTATTAGATATGACCCACAGAGTTCCTTATTTGTATTAGATATGACCCACAGAGTTCCTTATTTGTATTAGATATGCCCCACAGAGTTCCTTATTTGTATTAGATATGACCCACAGAGTTCCTTATTTGTATTAGATATGACCCACAGAGTTCCTTATTTGTATTAGATATGACCCACAGAGTTCCTTATTTGTATTAGATATGACCCACAGAGTTCCTTATTTGTATTAGATATGACCCACAGAGTTCCTTATTTGTATTAGATATGACCCACAGAGTTCCTTATTTGTATTAGATATAACCCACAGAGTTCCTTATTTGTATTAGATATAACCCACAGAGTTCCTTATTTGTATTAGATATGACCCACAGAGTTCCTTATTTGTATTAGATATGACCCACAGAGTTCCTTATTTGTATTAGATATGACCCACAGAGTTCCTTATTTGTATTAGATATGACCCACAGAGTTCCTTATTTGTATTAGATATGACCCACAGAGTTCCTTATTTGTATTAGATATGACCCACAGAGTTCCTTATTTGTATTAGATATGACCCACAGAGTTCCTTATTTGTATTAGATATGACCCACAGAGTTCCTTATTTGTATTAGATATAACCCACAGAGTTCCTTATTTGTATTAGATATAACCCACAGAGTTCCTTATTTGTATTAGATATAACCCACAGAGTTCCTTATTTGTATTAGATATGACCCACAGAGTTCCTTATTTGTATTAGATATAACCCACAGAGTTCCTTATTTGTATTAGATATGACCCACACAGTTCCTTATTTGTATTAGATATAACCCACAGAGTTCCTTATTTGTATTAGATATGACCCACAGAGTTCCTTATTTGTATTAGATATAACCCACAGAGTTCCTTATTTGTATTAGATATGACCCACAGAGTTCCTTATTTGTATTAGATATGACCCACAGAGTTCTTTATTTGTATTAGATATAACCCACAGAATTCCTTATTTGTATTAGATATAACCCACAGAGTTCCTTATTTGTATTAGATATGACCCACAGAGTTCCTTATTTGTATTAGATATGACCCACAGAGTTCCTTATTTGTATTAGATATGACCCACAGAGTTCCTTATTTGTATTAGATATGACCCACAGAGTTCCTTATTTGTATTAGATATGACCCACAGAGTTCCTTATTTGTATTAGATATGACCCACAGAGTTCCTTATTTGTATTAGATATGACCCACAGAGTTCCTTATTTGTATTAGATATGACCCACAGAGTTCCTTATTTGTATTAGATATGACCCACAGAGTTCCTTATTTGTATTAGATATGACCCACAGAGTTCCTTATTTGTATTAGATATGACCCACAGAGTTCCTTATTTGTATTAGATATAACCCACAGAGTTCCTTATTTGTATTAGATATGACCCACAGAGTTCCTTATTTGTATTAGATATGACCCACAGAGTTCTTTATTTGTATTAGATATGACCCACAGAGTTCCTTATTTGTATTAGATATAACCCACAGAGTTCCTTATTTGTATTAGATATGACCCACAGAGTTCCTTATTTGTATTAGATATGACCCACAGAGTTCCTTATTTGTATTAGATATGACCCACAGAGTTCCTTATTTGTATTAGATATGACCCACAGAGTTCCTTATTTGTATTAGATATGACCCACAGAGTTCCTTATTTGTATTAGATATGACCCACAGAGTTCCTTATTTGTATTAGATATGACCCACAGAGTTCCTTATTTGTATTAGATATGACCCACAGAGTTCCTTATTTGTATTAGATATGACCCACAGAGTTCCTTATTTGTATTAGATATGACCCACAGAGTTCCTTATTTGTATTAGATATGACCCACAGAGTTCCTTATTTGTATTAGATATGACCCACAGAGTTCCTTATTTGTATTAGATATGACCCACAGAGTTCCTTATTTGTATTAGATATGACCCACAGAGTTCCTTATTTGTATTAGATATGACCCACAGAGTTCCTTATTTGTATTAGATATAACCCACAGAGTTCCTTATTTGTATTAGATATGACCCACAGAGTTCCTTATTTGTATTAGATATGACCCACAGAGTTCCTTATTTGTATTAGATATGACCCACAGAGTTCCTTATTTGTATTAGATATGACCCACAGAGTTCCTTATTTGTATTAGATATGACCCACAGAGTTCCTTATTTGTATTAGATATGACCCACAGAGTTCCTTATTTGTATTAGATATGACCCACAGAGTTCCTTATTTGTATTAGATATGACCCACAGAGTTCCTTATTTGTATTAGATATGACCCACAGAGTTCCTTATTTGTATTAGATATGACCCACAGAGTTCCTTATTTGTATTAGATATGACCCACAGAGTTCCTTATTTGTATTAGATATGACCCACAGAGTTCCTTATTTGTATTAGATATGACCCACAGAGTTCCTTATTTGTATTAGATATGACCCACAGAGTTCTTTATTTGTATTAGATATGACCCACAGAGTTCCTTATTTGTATTAGATATGACCCACAGAGTTCTTTATTTGTATTAGATATGACCCACAGAGTTCCTTATTTGTATTAGATATAACCCACAGAGTTCCTTATTTGTATTAGATATGACCCACAGAGTTCCTTATTTGTATTAGATATGACCCACAGAGTTCCTTATTTGTATTAGATATGACCCACAGAGTTCCTTATTTGTATTAGACATGACCCACAGAGTTCCTTATTTGTATTAGATATGACCCACAGAGTTCCTTATTTGTATTAGATATGACCCACAGAGTTCCTTATTTGTATTAGATATGACCCACAGAGTTCCTTATTTGTATTAGATATGACCCACAGAGTTCCTTATTTGTATTAGATATGACCCACAGAGTTCCTTATTTGTATTAGATATAACCCACAGAGTTCCTTATTTGTATTAGATATGGCCCACAGAGTTCCTTATTTGTATTAGATATGACCCACAGAGTTCCTTATTTGTATTAGATATGACCCACAGAGTTCCTTATTTGTATTAGATATGACCCACAGAGTTCCTTATTTGTATTAGATATAACCCACAGAGTTCCTTATTTGTATTAGATATGACCCACAGAGTTCCTTATTTGTATTAGATATGACCCACAGAGTTCCTTATTTGTATTAGATATGACCCACAGAGTTCTTTATTTGTATTAGATATGACCCACAGAGTTCCTTATTTGTATTAGATATAACCCACAGAGTTCCTTATTTGTATTAGATATAACCCACAGAGTTCCTTATTTGTATTAGATATAACCCACAGAGTTCCTTATTTGTATTAGATATGACCCACAGAGTTCCTTATTTGTATTAGATATGACCCACAGAGTTCCTTATTTGTATTAGATATGACCCACAGAGTTCCTTATTTGTATTAGATATGCCCCACAGAGTTCCTTATTTGTATTAGATATGCCCCACAGAGTTCCTTATTTGTATTAGATATGACCCACAGAGTTCTTTATTTGTATTAGATATGACCCACAGAGTTCCTTATTTGTATTAGATATGACCCACAAGAGTTCCTTATTTGTATTAGATATGACCCACAGAGTTCCTTATTTGTATTAGATATGACCCACAGAGTTCCTTATTTGTATTAGATATGACCCACAGAGTTCCTTATTTGTATTAGATATAACCCACAGAGTTCCTTATTTGTATTAGATATAACCCACAGAGTTCCTTATTTGTATTAGATATGACCCACAGAGTTCCTTATTTGTATTAGATATGACCCCACAGAGTTCCTTATTTGTATTAGATATGACCCACAGAGTTCCTTATTTGTATTAGATATGACCCACAGAGTTCCTTATTTGTATTAGATATGACCCACAGAGTTCCTTATTTGTATTAGATATGACCCACAGAGTTCCTTATTTGTATTAGATATGACCCACAGAGTTCCTTATTTGTATTAGACATGACCCACAGAGTTCCTTATTTGTATTAGATATGACCCACAGAGTTCCTTATTTGTATTAGATATAACCCACAGAGTTCCTTATTTGTATTAGATATGACCCACAGAGTTCCTTATTTGTATTAGATATGACCCACAGAGTTCCTTATTTGTATTAGATATAACCCACAGAGTTCCTTATTTGTATTAGATATAACCCACAGAGTTCCTTATTTGTATTAGATATGACCCACAGAGTTCCTTATTTGTATTAGATATGACCCACAGAGTTCCTTATTTGTATTAGATATGACCCACAGAGTTCCTTATTTGTATTAGATATGACCCACAGAGTTCCTTATTTGTATTAGATATGACCCACAGAGTTCCTTATTTGTATTAGATATAACCCACAGAGTTCCTTATTTGTATTAGATATGACCCACAGAGTTCCTTATTTGTATTAGATATAACCCACAGAGTTCCTTATTTGTATTAGATATAACCCACAGAGTTCCTTATTTGTATTAGATATGACCCACAGAGTTCCTTATTTGTATTAGATATGACCCACAGAGTTCCTTATTTGTATTAGATATGACCCACAGAGTTCCTTATTTGTATTAGATATAACCCACAGAGTTCCTTATTTGTATTAGATATGACCCACAGAGTTCCTTATTTGTATTAGATATAACCCACAGAGTTCCTTATTTGTATTAGATATGACCCACAGAGTTCCTTATTTGTATTAGATATGACCCACAGAGTTCCTTATTTGTATTAGATATGACCCACAGAGTTCCTTATTTGTATTAGATATGACCCACAGAGTTCCTTATTTGTATTAGATATAACCCACAGAGTTCCTTATTTGTATTAGATATGACCCACAGAGTTCCTTATTTGTATTAGATATGACCCACACAGTTCCTTATTTGTATTAGATATAACCCACAGAGTTCCTTATTTGTATTAGATATGACCCACAGAGTTCCTTATTTGTATTAGATATAACCCACAGAGTTCCTTATTTGTATTAGATATAACCCACAGAGTTCCTTATTTGTATTAGATATGACCCACAGAGTTCCTTATTTGTATTAGATATAACCCACAGAGTTCCTTATTTGTATTAGATATGACCCACACAGTTCCTTATTTGTATTAGATATGGCCCACAGAGTTCTTTATTTGTATTAGATATAACCCACAGAGTTCCTTATTTGTATTAGATATGACCCACAGAGTTCCTTATTTGTATTAGATATGACCCACAGAGTTCCTTATTTGTATTAGATATAACCCACAGAGTTCCTTATTTGTATTAGATATGACCCACAGAGTTCCTTATTTGTATTAGATATAACCCACAGAGTTCCTTATTTGTATTAGATATAACCCACAGAGTTCCTTATTTGTATTAGATATAACCCACAGAGTTCCTTATTTGTATTAGATATAACCCACAGAGTTCCTTATTTGTATTAGATATGACCCACAGAGTTCCTTATTTGTATTAGATATAACCCACAGAGTTCCTTATTTGTATTAGATATGACCCACACAGTTCCTTATTTGTATTAGATATGACCCACAGAGTTCCTTATTTGTATTAGATATGACCCACAGAGTTCCTTATTTGTATTAGATATGACCCACAGAGTTCCTTATTTGTATTAGATATGACCCACAGAGTTCCTTATTTGTATTAGATATAACCCACAGAGTTCCTTATTTGTATTAGATATGACCCACAGAGTTCCTTATTTGTATTAGATATGACCCACAGAGTTCCTTATTTGTATTAGATATAACCCACAGAGTTCCTTATTTGTATTAGATATAACCCACAGAGTTCCTTATTTGTATTAGATATGACCCACAGAGTTCCTTATTTGTATTAGATATAACCCACAGAGTTCCTTATTTGTATTAGATATGACCCACAGAGTTCCTTATTTGTATTAGATATAACCCACAGAGTTCCTTATTTGTATTAGATATGACCCACAGAGTTCCTTATTTGTATTAGACATAACCCACAGAATTCCTTATTTGTATTAGATATGACCCACAGAGTTCCTTATTTGTATTAGATATAACCCACAGAGTTCCTTATTTGTATTAGATATGCCCCACAGAGTTCCTTATTTGTATTAGATATAACCCACAGAGTTCCTTATTTGTATTAGATATGACCCACAGAGTTCCTTATTTGTATTAGATATGACCCACAGAGTTCCTTATTTGTATTAGATATAACCCACAGAGTTCCTTATTTGTATTAGATATAACCCACAGAGTTCCTTATTTGTATTAGATATAACCCACACAGTTCCTTATTTGTATTAGATATAACCCACAGAGTTCCTTATTTGTATTAGATATAACCCACAGAGTTCCTTATTTGTATTAAATATAACCCACAGAGTTCCTTATTTGTATTAGATATGACCCACAGAGTTCCTTATTTGTATTAGATATGCCCCACAGAGTTCTTTATTTGTATTATATATAACCCACAGAGTTCCTTATTTGTATTAGATATGACCCACAGAGTTCCTATTTGTATTAGATATAACCCACAGTTCCTTATTTGTATTAGATATAACCCGTATTAGATATAACCCACAGAGTTCCTTATTTGTATTAGATATAACCCACAGAGTTCCTTATTTGTATTAGATATGACCCACAGAGTTCCTTATTTGCACTAGACATAACCCACAGAGTTCCTTATTTGTATTAGATATGACCCACAGAGTTCCTTATTTGTATTAGATATGACCCACAGAGTTCCTTATTTGTATTAGATATGACCCACAGAGTTCCTTATTTGGAAACCATAAAAGTTCAAGCACATGATGATCATCTTTTAAGGAACCTTACGGGTAGTATAGTTATCTTGTGGCATTGTCTATTTCTCTGCAGCTGTTCAGTACTCCAGCACACTGCAAGATCCTCTACTCCACCAATAGTAATGTAATATGGACTCTTGTGTGAAAGCAGCTGCTAGCCAGCTGCTAGCATAAGCTATTACAATGCACTCTGTTTGTAATGAATCACTAATGAATCACTAATGAATCACTAATGAATCACTAATGAAGCACTCTTTTTATAATGAATCACTAATGAAGCACTCTTTTTATAATGAATCATTAATGAGGCACTCTTTTTATAATGAATCATTAATGAGGCACTCTTTGTGAATCACTAATAAGCACTCTTTTTATAATGAATCACTAGTGAAGCACTCTTTGTAATGTATAGTGAAGCTCTTGTGATGAATCACTAATGAAGGACTCTGTAATGAAACACTCTTTTCAGTACTACTAAAGAATGTTTTAGTTTTATATGCACACAGCAAGTGGAGCCATAATTTCCTATAATTAGATCTGGCCTGCTGCATGATTGGTCATGTGACTGCATGTAATCACAATAGCAAAAATAGTTTTCATACAAGGACACAACCCAAAATGCCTGACTAATAATCACATGACTAATAATCACATGACTAATAATCATGTGAGTGCACTATGTGAGAGGTTGATGTCAGTCATCTTGGCTGAGCGTTTTCTTCCACTGTGTGATTGTCTCCATGGTGATGCCACTCCCCCCACAAACCACAACCACTACATCCTTCAGGTGTGGGGGGAGTTGTCCCTCGTCCTGTAGAGTCCTGACTGTGTCCCCGTACACAGCAGCCAGGGAGGCACCGCATGCAGCCATCACCAGCACCTCATGATCGCGTGCTACTGCCACACAAGCTGAGAGAGCTTCCCTGTCGGACACAACGCGAGAGATGACCTTGCGTTGCGACAAGCTCTCAAATGCTGCACGACACACTCGCTTGGCCCCAAGACACTTGGCCACGCTAGATTAATATAGAGATCAGATCATGCACACATCAGCTGTGACTGTACACACTTTACCTGGTGATGCTATCCAGAGTAACCCAGTTTCCAGCAGCTACACAAGCATTCAGACTAGCTGCTCCGACAGTCTCCATGGCTAGCACAGGAACACCAGCCCAGCCCACCTGTTCCAGACCTTGCAGGACACCGCACAATAAGCCACCGCCCCCCACAGACAAAACCACCAGGTCTGGGCGACGCCCACACAACTGCTGCTCTATCTCCAGCACCAGAGAAGCATGACCATGCCTACACAATGAAATGGCCACAGCCACCATTATAGCCAAAGTCGTGAGCTGTTCTTCTGCAGCAGAAATAGTTCAGTTAAGGAAAGAGGAACTGGCACACTTCCAGTACCAGTCCTTCCCTGGCACACTTGCTGTGCTAGGGGAGGACTGGCACACTTGCTGTGCTAGGGGAGAGGACTGGCACACTTGCTGTGCTAGGGGAGGACTGGCACACTTGCTGTGCTAGGAGAGGAGGACTGGCACACTTGCTGTGCTAGGGGAAGAGGACTGGCACTCACCAGATGTCGGGGTGATCAAATGGGTGCACAAGAGCTGCTCCAGGCTGTGAGGCGATCTCCAATGCACGCTCATTAGCTTCGTCCCACACCTGCACACACACACACACACACAGTGCATAGGTTGGTCCACACCTGCAGGAGGTGCCTGAAAGTGTTGCAAGTCACTCACACTTCCTATCACTTCGACCTTAGCACCGTCACTCCTCATCTTAGAGACGATGAAGTGTGGCGTGCCCACAGGGACTACCACAATGATGGGCACACACAACACTTGAGCACAGAAAGTGGCAGCCAGGCCAGCACTCCCTCCAGATGAGCTCACCAACAGACTGCAGCCATTCTTCACAGCCTAGTGCAAGAGGAACTGTATTGTTACTATGCCAATGATGCTACATTAGACCAACAGTGCCTGGCATTTTCTACTTAAATTACCAGCAAACTTCCTAGTTACCTGGGGAACTACCTGACAATAGTACACATCCTTCCTAGTTACCTGGGGAACTGCCTGACAATAGTGCACATCCTTCCTAGTTACCTGGGGAACTACCTGACAATAGTACACATCCTTCCTAGTTACCTGGGGAACTGCCTGACAATAGTACACATCCTTCCTAGTTACCTGGGGAACTGCCTGACAATAGTACACATCCTTCCTAGTTACCTGGGGAACTACCTGACAATAGTACACATCCTTCCTAGTTACCTGGGGAACTGCCTGACAATAGTGCACATCCTTCCTAGTTACCTGGGGAACTACCTGACAATAGTGCACATCCTTCCTAGTTACCTGGGGAACTACCTGACAATAGTACACATCCTTCCTAGTTACCTGGGGAACTGCCTGACAATAGTGCACATCCTTCCTAGTTACCTGGGGAACTACCTGACAATAGTGCACATCCTTCCTAGTTACCTGGGGAACTGTCTGACAATAGTGCACATCCTTCCTAGTTACCTGGGGAACTACCTGACAATAGTACACATCCTTCCTAGTTACCTGGGGAACTGCCTGACAATAGTACACATCCTTCCTAGTTACCTGGGGAACTACCTGACAATAGTACACATCCTTCCTAGTTACCTGGGGAACTACCTGACAATAGTGCACATCTTTCCTAGTTACCTGGGGAACTACCTGACAATAGCACACATCCTTCCTAGTTACCTGGGGAACTACCTGACAATAGTGCGCATCCTTCCTAGTTACCTGGGGAACTACCTGACAATAGTACACATCCTTCCTAGTTACCTGGGGAACTGCCTGACAATAGTGCACATCCTTCCTAGTTACCTGGGGAACTGCCTGACAATACTGCACATCCTTCCTAGTTACCTGGGGAACTGCCTGACAATAGTGCACATCCTTCCTAGTTACCTGGGGAACTACCTGACAATAGTACACATCCTTCCTAGTTACCTGGGGAACTACCTGACAATAGTACACATCCTTCCTAGTTACCTGGGGAACTACCTGACAATAGTACACATCCTTCCTAGTTACCTGGGGAACTGCCTGACAATAGTGCACACCCAGTATGATTGGTTTTAAATGGTAAAGGGTCATTTAACCTATAGTCTTGTTTCGTTGTTTGCATGTTAATAAATCACTTTTGCTCTTATAAAGAATGATGCAAGGTATATATGTGAGGGGTAAAGAAGAGAAGATTCCTTCGCTGGAGCTGCCAATGTTCTACCATAGAGAGTATATAAGACGGAGTGGAAGCTACTGGACAAAAAAGTGGCCAAAACTAGTTAGAGCTAAGAGGATGAGGAAGTGAGTTTTAGCTGAGAAAGAAGCTTTCTACTTTACATGTCAGTGTCTGTCATCAGCCAATTAAAAATATCAAATCTCAGCACTCCCTAGTAGGGTACCCCTGGATTCAGGAAGGTCTCCCACACAAGCCTAGCTCCAAGCTACTCTGGTACTCTTGGATGCAGGGAGGTCTCCCACACAAGCCTAGCTCCAAGCTACTCTGGTACCCTTGGATGCAGGGAGGTCTCCCACACAAGCCTAGCTCCAAGCTACTCTGGTACTCTTGGATGCAGGGAGGTCTCCCACACAAGCCTAGCTCCAAGCTACTCTGGTACTCTTGGGTGCAGGGAGGTCTCCCACACAAGCCTAGCTCCAAGCTACTCTGGTACCCTTGGATGCAAGGAGGTCTCCCACACAAGAATAGCTGAACTCTAATACACAATTGGTCCATTATTGATGCCATGGTGATCTTGTGTCATCTTTGGAGCACACTTTCAGTGTTGTGTATCCTCTTAACAACACTCCTCCCATAGCCACACCCACTTCCACATGCTCATGTTGGTTCCAGAATCGACCTCCCCATTGCAGGGTACCAGAGGCAGTGCCTCCCTCTCTAAGCCCTCGTCACCCCTAGCTCATGAAGGCTTGTCTGGCCACAGGCTAAAAGGAACCCCTAGCTCATGAAGGCTTGTCTGGTCACAGGCTAAAAGGAACCCCTAGCTCATGAAGGCTTGTCTGGTCACAGGCTAAAAGGAACCCCTAGCTCATGAAGGCTTGTCTGGCCACAAGTTAAAAGGAACCCCTAGCTCATGAAGGCTTGTCTGGTCACAGGCTAAAAGGAACCCCTAGCAGGGTTTCATTTAGAATATTGTCCAAGGGGGAGCAACTGGAGGAATCTGGATTTTGAGTTTGGGGAGGGGGAGGGGGGGTGGAACTCCAAAGTTTGGTGTTGACGTGGAGGGGGGGCATAGCACATAACAACTAGGGGGGTCTGGGGGCATGTTCCCCCGGAATTTAAAAAAAAAATAGATGTTCTGAGGCATTCTGGGGGTACTAGTAGTCGGTTCTAAAAGGGAAGTCTACACAGTCAGACTTAGTTTTATTTGGTTGTGAAGGAAGGGGGCGGAGTTTCTTACTAACTTTGTATGCACTATATTCCTTTATTAATGCACTTGAATACTTTAATAAGAATTTAGAGAATTGTTAAGGAAAATAAACATTTTTAGGGGGTGGGGTGGGGGGGAAGCCAGTGTTTGGGGGGATCCCAGGCCCCCCTCCCTGTAAATGATGAAACCCTGGGGGGGGGGGGGGGGGGAGTCCCCTGTTGCTGTTGTTAGTTGAGATTGGGGTTGGCTGAGGTGGCTTCTGCCTGGATATACTCGAGTACTATAATGTGAACTAACAGTTGACACAAAGGTTGTAGAAAGGTAAACTGGTGTGTAGAAATGCTGTCCATGTGATCTATTTATAGAAGGGAACAATACTAGACACTGACATCATCACAATTATTATTGAGTGGTATATAAATTGAAGCTCAGACAAACAGAACATAAAATGGATATTCGTTCGTATTTCAGGAGTGCATCAAGTCTTCGGTAGTTTCTAGCTCTAGTGATTATGAGGATGGTAATGAGTCTGAGATTGATGTACAGCCCAATCCTCTTAAGAAGCACTGCTCAAGTTCTACTTCTAAACCACCTTCCAAGTCAGGATCTGGAATCAGGAGATACACAACAAAAAGTGGGAAGAAACTTTTCCCTGGTTAGAGTTCGATGAAAATTTACATGGTGCATTCTGCAAATTATGCAAAAAGGGTGGGAGATCTCTTCAGAGGACTGGTGGGGCATGGATTACCAAACCATTCACTAACTGGAAGAAGGCGACTCAGAAAATGAAATCACATTCAAAAAGTGAAGTGCACCTTCTATCCTGTCAATTGGACATGGAAGCTGATAGAGCTAGAAGAGAAGGATCCATTATCAGCCAGCTTCAAAATGTTGGAGAGCAGCAAAGATTACAGAATAGGAAGGCGATTAAAGCTCTAATCTAATGCACTCACTTTCTAGCTCATCAGCACATCGCAAATACTACCAACTTGACAAACTAGTTGAATTGATAGCGAGTTATGGTGGAGAAACTCTTCAAACCTTTCTTGACAGAGCTGGAAGAAATGCAACGTACACCTCAAAAATGGCTGTAGTAGAGTTTGTGAATGCTCTTGGAACATGGATGGAAGAGTCTCTACTCAAGCGGCTTCATAAGGCACCCTTTTTTAGCATCATGGCTGATGAATGCACTGATGTTACTACCATAGAGGAGCTGACAATTCGTTGTCATTGGGTGGAGAGAGGTGTACAAGAAGAACACTTCATTGAAATGTTACCCTTGAAGAAAGCTAAAGCTGAAAGTATCTATTCTGCTTTAGTTGAGTACTGCAAGGAAAAGAACATTCAGTTGGGAAGGCTTATAGGAACATTTGATGGAGATGCTACTTTCTCTGGTGACAAAACAGTAGTTCAAAGAAGGTTGAAAGAGCTCTCACCTCTATTGTTTGTCCACTGTCGCTGTCATGTCCTTCAACTGGCTTCTGTGCAAGCTGCTAATGCTACACCAGGTATCACACTACTCTGATGACGTTATGGAAGTTCTTTCATTACTCCCCAAAACGTGCAGTCATTAAAGGAGCTCCACAAGAGCAGCAATGTACCTACTTGACTACATTCTTCCTCAAGTGGCAAAGCTTAGCCGTGCCTTACAGACCAAGCACCTGGACCTCTCCCTTATTTCTGTCCAGTGGATGCTACTCTTAATTCACTTGATGATGCTATACTGTCTTCAGCAAATTGTGTTTTACAATGCAAGAGAAGAGTTAAAAGCAGAAACAGGTATTGAAGTCACTCATTTAGATATATGCTCTTTTCAAGAAAGAGTGGGCAAGACTTATCAAAGATAACATATCCAGCTGGTTTAGATCCTCAAAAGATGTGTTATCAGCATTCAGTATTTTTGATCCGAAGAAAGTGCCCAGCCTCTCTACTCATGAGCTACCTTTATATGGAGACAATTCAATTCAAACTCTCATTGGACAGTTTGGGAGAGATTTACCAGCTAAATCATTGGAAGGAACTGAATTTGAGAAAGCATCTTCTGACCTCAGCACAGAGTGGAAAATGTACCATCAGCTCCTTATTAAGCAGCCAAAAGATGATACATCCATGCAACTGAAGGAATTACTCACCAATGACATGCTTATAGCATTATTCCCCAATCTACATAAACTGGCAACCATATGCTTGTCTATTCCCGTTTCTACAGCATCAGCGGAACGAAGTTTAAAGAATCGCCTTGGTAACCGCTTAACTGAACTTAGCCTGTCCAACTTAATGAAAATTGTCATTGAATCTCCTGAAAAACTCACTGATATGATTTGGAAGAAATCGTTGGCGTGTGGAGTAGAAAAGGTAGACTGATTGCTGTGTAAACTCATTCAGACTCTTATCTCATTACATACGCATACTCTCACTGCTCATGCACTTGTCAAGCACTTATCAACATCAATAATGAATTTTAATAATGCCTTCACCTCCACCTCCACCTCCCTGACACCATGCCTTCACCTCCACCTCCCTGACACCATGCCTTCACCTCCACCTCCACCTCCCTGACACCATGCCTTCACCTCCACCTCCACCTCCCTGACACCATGCCTTCACCTCCACCTCCCTGACACCATGCCTTCACCTCCTCCCTGACACCATGCCTTCACCTCCACCTCCCTGACACCATGCCTTCACCTCCACCTCCCTGACACCATGCCTTCACCTCCACCTCCACCTCCCTGACACCATGCCTTCACGTCCACCTCCCTGACACCATGCCTTCACCTCCACCTCCCTGACACCATGCCTTCACCTCCTCCCTGACACCATGCCTTCACCTCCACCTCCCTGACACCATGCCTTCACCTCCACCTCCCTGACACCATGCCTTCACCTCCACCTCCCTGACACCATGCCTTCACCTCCTCCTCCCTGACACCATGCCTTCACCTCCACCTCCACCTCCCTGACACCATGCCTTCACCTCCACCTCCCTGACACCATGCCTTCACCTCCACCTCCCTGACACCATGCCTTCACCTCTTCCTCCACCTCCCTGACACCATGCCTTCACCTCCTCCTCCCTGACACCATGCCTTCACCTCCACCTCCCTGACACCATGCCTTCACCTCCACCTCCACCTCCCTGACACCATGCCTTCACCTCCACCTCCCTGACACCATGCCTTCACCTCCTCCTCCACCTCCCTGACACCATGCCTTCACCTCCTCCACCTGGCACCTCCCTGACTGGCTACCTACCTAACAAACAGCACATGGACTCTTAATAGATGAACTTTCACCTCGATGTGCTAACAAAGTACTTTAACTCACACACATTTAATTGCACATGCAGAACAGGTTGAACAGGTTGCTTGATGCCTTTTACGGTCATGTGCATCAGGAATCAGCCACCCCCTTAAAGGGACCTCGGCTCCTGTTAAGGCTGGTTGCGTGTTGTCAATTAACCTTTGATCCAAGCTGCCGCCGACATCCAATGTTCTGATTGGTCCGACGCTGCGTTTCAGATGCTGGATTAGAAAAAAGTCTAACCCAGAGTCTGAAATGCAGTGACGGACCAATCAGTGCCCATCTTTGTTGAGCGCGATTAGAGGGTCAAAGGTCAATTGACTACATGCAATGCAACGCTCGGCCAGCGTCATGTTGTGAACTTCTTTAGTCATTTAGTCATTTAGTCATTTAGTCAGAATTATCTTTGTCCTAGTAGATTTATGTCACTCTTAGATTCTGTACTGGATTTTATTTGGATATTATAGACAATTCAGTCTGCCATCTGCCTCAGGCTAGGACTAGGAGGCATAGTGGGTAGTCTACTACCTGCCTTAGGCTAGGACCAGGAGGCATAGTGGGTAGTCTACTACCTGCCTTAGGCTAGGACTAGGAGGCATAGTGGGTAGTCTACTATCTGCCTTAGGCTAGGACTAGGAGGCATAGTGGGTAGTCTACTACCTGCCTCAGGCTAGGACTAGGAGGCATAGTGGGTAGTCTACTATCTGCCTTAGGCTAGGACTAGGAAGCATAGTGGGTAGTCTACTACCTGCCTCAGGCTAGGACTAGGAGGCATAGTGGGTAGTCTACTATCTGCCTCAGGCTAGGACTAGGAAGCATAGTGGGTAGTCCACTACCTGCCTTAGGCTAGGACTAGGAGGCATAGTAGTGTAGGACTAGGAGGCATAGTGGGTAGTCTACTATCTGCCTCAGGCTAGGACTAGGAGGCATAGTAGGGAACACAAGTTGATAAAGAATACGTAAGTAACCTGACACTACTCACTAGGTGGTAGTTTCTCTTCAAAGCTCCACGTTCTTCCCAGCATCCTAATCCTCTGTCCTTGTGAAGTTTTATCCATTACCATCTTCACTAATCCAAATATCATACCAAATATCATCTCCCTTCCTGCCACACCCCCAGCCCCCCTGCCACACCCCCAGATCCCCCAGCCTTCCTGCCACACCCCCAGCCTTCCTGCCACGCCCCCAGACCCCCCAGCCTTCCTGTCCACACCCCCAGATCCCCCAGCCTTCCTGCCACACCCCCATCCTTCCTGCCACACCCCAGATCCCCCAGCCTTCCTGCCACACCCCAGATCCCCCAGCCTTCCTGCCACACCCCCAGCCTTCCTGCCACACCCCAGATCCCCCAGCACTGCCATTCCTTCTACAGTGTGTTAGCTCCCAACAATCTCCTCCCCACACTCCACAGCTCTGCTGCACCCACACACTCCACAGCTCTGCTGCACCCTCACACTCCACAGCTCTGCTGCACCCTCACACTCCACAGCTCTGCTGCACCCTCACGCTCCACAGCTCTGCTGCACCCTCACACTCCACAGCTCTGCTGCACCCACACACTCCACAGCTCTGCTGCACCCACACACTCCACAGCTCTGCTCCACCCACACACTCCACAGCTCTGCTGCACCCACACACTCCACAGCTCTGCTGCACCCTCACACTCCACAGCTCTGCTACACCCACACACTCCACAGCTCTGCTGCACCCACACACTCAACAGCTCTGCTACACCCTCACACTCCACAGCTCTGCTGCACCCTCACACTCCACAGCTCTGCTGCACCCACACACTCCACAGCTCTGCTACACCCTCACACTCCACAGCTCTGCTACACCCTCACACTCCACAGCTCTGCTACACCCTCACACTCCACAGCTCTGCTGCACCCACACACTCCACAGCTCTGCTGCACCCACACACTCCACAGCTCTGCTGCACCCACACACTCCACAGCTCTGCTGCACCCTCACACTCCACAGCTCTGCTGCACCCACACACTCCACAGCTCTGCTACACCCACACACTCCACAGCTCTGCTACACCCTCACACTCCACAGCTCTGCTCCACCCTCACAGCTCTGCTGCACCCACACACTCCACAGCTCTGCTACACCCACACACTCCACAGCTCTGCTACACCCTCACACTCCACAGCTCTGCTGCACCCACACACTCCACAGCACCCTCACACTCCACAGCTCTGCTCCACCCTCACACTCCACAGCTCTGCTGCACCCTCACACTCCACAGCTCTGCTGCACCCTCACACTCCACAGCTCTGCTACACCCTCACACTCCACAGCTCTGCTACACCCACACACTCCACAGCTCTGCTCCACCCTCACACTCCACAGCTCTGCTGCACCCTCACTCCACAGCTCTGCTGCACCCTCACACTCCACAGCTCTGCTACACCCTCACACTCCACAGCTCTGCTACACCCTCACACTCCACAGCTCTGCTGCACCCACACACTCCACAGCTCTGCTGCACCCTCACACTCCACAGCTCTGCTGCACCCTCACACTCCACAGCTCTGCTGCACCCTCACACTCCACAGCTCTGCTACACCCTCACACTCCACAGCTCTGCTGCACCCACACACTCCACAGCTCTGCTGCACCCACACACTCCATAGCTCTGCTGCACCCTCACACTCCACAGCTCTGCTACACCCTCACACTCCACAGCTCTGCTGCACCCACACACTCCACAGCTCTGCTGCACCCTCACACTCCACAGCTCTGCTGCACCCTCACACTCCACAGCTCTGCTGCACCCTCACACTCCACAGCTCTGCTGCACCCACACACTCCACAGCTCTGCTACACCCACACACTCCACAGCTCTGCTGCACCCACACACTCCACAGCTCTGCTACACCCTCACACTCCACAGCTCTGCTCCACCCACACACTCCACAGCTCTGCTGCACCCACACACTCCACAGCTCTGCTGCACCCACACACTCCACAGCTCTGCTGCACCCACACGCTCCACAGCTCTGCTGCACCCACACACTCCACAGCTATGCTGCACCCACACACTCCACAGCTCTGCTGCACCCACACACTCCACAGCTCTGCTACACCCACACACTCCACTTGAACTCTTCCACCTCTTCCACCATCTCCTCACCAATTTTCCAACTCACTCCTGCTTCCCTCCTCTGAACTACCATACATGTAATCTCACTCCTCCTACTAATCTTCCACCTCTGACTCTGTGCCATCCCTGACCCCTAAACGAGCTCATCAACTCCTCCACCATCTCCATCATGTGTAGATATAAAATAAGTGGCCAAGGGCATCTCTGCCTGAATCTCTTCTCTGCACTGAACTATCTATTACCATCTCTTCAGCCCAACCCACGACCCCACTCCTGTACAGCCCTCACACACCTCACACACTTCCCTTCCACCCACCCTCCCTCCACTCACTCTCAAAAGCCTTGCTAGCATCCAAGAAGGACAGGTATGATGTTTTCTTTTCGCACACACGCCTCTCAGCACCACCACAACCTTTAATTACCCAAGGAGCCCGACCTTCTGGCAGAAATGTCCAAGACCACGGATTTTAAAACTTCCAGAGTTCTGCACATTCTCCAGCTTCAGCCAGACAGAGCATCCCACCAGATCTGAAAGCTTCTTGCTCTTCAGCAAGGGAGTCTCTATATGCAGAGGCCGCTCCAGTGCAGGTGTTGGCAATGCCGATGTACAAAGTTACTCGCTACGAACAGGCTCAGCTGCGCAGTCAGTCGCTCAATAGGAAATGATCGTTAGATGGACAAATGTCTATTTGGTTTGGCTACGCGAGACTACTCGAGAGGACAGAGAAGAAAAAGTTGTATGGTGCTCTGTGCTCTACACCACGTGATCATGCATCTACTAGAGAGTTACCCTATACCAGTGATCATGCATCTACTAGAGAGTTATCCTATACCAGTGCAGGCCCGTACACAGACTTTTGAAAAGGGGGGTGCACAATTTGGCATGTGATTCAATAAATCGTGTTGCAGGGGTCTAAGGATATGTTCCCCAGGCCTGTATTTTAGGTGCTCTGAGAGTCAATTTGATCCTCAAATAATTAATCATTACCACAAAAAAACAATATCACAATATCACTCAAATGGTAAATAATATCATCACGTCAATCAAATAGCAAGTTAGCCTTCTGTAATTTTCGAGGGTGCTTCTGCAGAAAAAACTTGCAAATGTTATCTATACTTATCGTGGTTTCATAGTTCATATGTATTAATGCTAAGGCAGTTAAACGTTCTTCTGTCGTCTGTGTACACCTTAAATAATTGTGTAGTCGTTGGAGAGCTGATGCCGATCTTTCGCATGAACAAGAGCTGGTTGCAAAGATCTTCAATAATATACAGATATTTGGAAGAGATTGAGGACACTGCTTTAGAGAGTCACTTTAAAAGTTTCAAGACGATCTTTTTCTGCAACAAGCAACCACTGACTTCCACCGACAGAGTTCTTCATCGATTATATTTGGATTGGGAAGGTCATCAGAGTAGAAATCTATTGCCTGTTTAATATCACTGAAAGAAGAATATCACTGAAAGAAGAATTAGCATTGATGTTTGCAGGTAAAAGCCCTTGAAGGGAAGCTGCTCGCTTACTGTGAGCTGTAAATCTCGAACAAATATCAGTTATTAGATGGTCAAGGAATGGAATTGCAATAGCTATCTTGAAATACTCTTCAACTGATGTAAATTGTGGGTTTGAACGATGTTGCTGCCGTCGACTTATACGAGGCATTGATACAGATATGCCAGATTGTTCTGCAATTCTATACTGCTGTGATTTAAAAAAAGCTTGGAATAGCTGTCAATATCTTCCAACTATCTTCAACTCCTCACAGCATTGCATGACTGTGGATACACCAGAAACTATATCTTGTTTCCCCCCCCTGAATTTTAACAACTGCTTCTTTCAGGTAAATTAAGGAACGATAGATCGTTACCATTGAAACTCAAAAGATTCCAAGGTTTTCATAGGGCAAGTGCATTCTTTTAATCTTCTGGTGACCACCGATCATTAAACAGAGGAAATCAATGTCCATCACTTCACATACATGGATTAAGAATGGATGAGCTAAGGAGAAGTGCTCCCAACCATCTATGTTCTCAACCCATCTGGTTATGCAGACATTAAGAAGAGGGGTTCGACTTGACCAGTGTGTGTTTCGTGCCACAATTGCCCTTCTCTTTTGGGAGAATGCTTTATCCAAAGGTAGAGAAGGGCTTCTTGGAGCTTCATTCTGGGTGCTTGAACTGGGGAGTCCTAAAGTTACAGTAAAATATCAAATCTCAATTGTAGCTAGAGCCTAACCATTGTTTTACTTACCTCCTTCATCACAGGCAATTCTTTGTTAAAAAAGGACCGGATGTCTTGAGATTAATGCTGTCTTTTCATAACTTTATTCCAAGGGAAACTTACACTCATAAATTATGCACACTGACTTTAGCTTGCAGCTGCATGTGGGTGCTGTCCAAAGTACAACATAACAGGAAATAATTAAAGTTTTCTGGTGTGAAGGTGTATCAATCTGAATAGTAAGAGTTGATGATTGGAATGAAGCAGGGTTTATGGTTTATGTATAACGGAAGTTGAACTGATGATTAACAATAAAAATGTCAGCTAGCACAAACATACATACATACATGTACACCAAGTACTGTCATGAATATAATTATTTTGAAAGGGGGGTGCCTGTGCACCCCCCCTGTGTACGGGCATGCAGTGATCATGCATCTACTAATACCAGTGATCATGCATCTACTAGAGAGTTATCCTATACCAGTGATCATGCATCTACTAGAGAGTTATCCTATACCAGTGAGATCATGCATCCACTAGAGAGTTATCCTATACCAGACTGTGATCATGCATCTACTAGAGAGTTATCTATACCAGTGATCATGCATCTACTAGAGAGTTATCCTATACCAGTGATCATGCATCTACTAGAGAGTTATCCTATACCAGTGATCATGCATCTACTAGAGAGTTATCCTATACCAGTGATCATGCATCTACTAGAGAGTTATCCTATACCAGTGATCGTGCATCTACTAGAGAGTTATCCTATACCAGTGATCATGCATCTACTAGATATACCAGTGATCATGCATCTACTAGATATACCAGTGATCATGCATCTACTAGAGAGTTATCCTATACCAGTGATCATGCATCTACTAGAGAGTTATCCTATACCAGTGATCATGCATCTACTAGAGAGTTATCCTATACCAGTGATCATGCATCTACTAGAGAGTTATCCTATACCAGTGATCATGCATCTACTAGAGAGTTATCCTATACCAGTGATCATGCATCTACTAGAGAGTTATCCTATACCAGTGATCATGCATCTACTAGAGAGTTATCCTATACCAGTGATCATGCATCTACTAGAGAGTTATCCTATACCAGTGATCATGCATCTACTAGAGAGTTATCCTATACCAGTGACATGCATCTACTAGAGAGTTATCCTATACCAGTCTCATCATGCATCTACTAGAGAGTTATCCTATACCAGTGATCATGCATCTACTAGAGAGTTATCCTATACCAGTGATCATGCATCTACTAGAGAGTTATCCTATACCAGTGATCATGCATCTACTAGAGAGTTATCCTATACCAGTGATCATGCATCTACTAGACCAGTGATCATGCATCTACTAGAGAGTTATCGGCACGATATAATGAAAATGAAGATTTGCAATCATCGGTCTTGCTGCTGATTATTGGGCTAACTTTATTTGCAATGATCCAGTTTTGCATTTGTGCTACATAATGTTATTTCTTTTGCAAAGTGAAGAGAACTGAATGAAGTTGCATGGCCATCATAATAATTCATCTTCAAGAATGCTGGAGTCTCTACTAGGGACCATCGCATCTGGTGTAGTATGATTAATAATAGCAACGACGGTATATAGATGAGGTAAGATGACGTGCGTACTAATCAACAAATTTAATATTTATCACATGTGCACAATGAGATGTTCATGACATCACAAGACTTCTCTCCTCATCTATTTATACTGCCCTGTGGTGCGATGGGGCCCAAGGGACTCACCAGTGAAATACACACATCATGGTAAATATTAATTAGGCTAATGTTCATGTTCTAATATATGCATGTACTGCTTGATTATAGTGGAGTGGAGGCCACAGGTCAATGCCTTCCTCCTCTGCCAACACTTCACTATGCACTGGAAAATGCACCCACACACTTCCACCATCACCTGATTACTCGCACCCTCCATCTCCTTCCTAAGCAACAATGCCACCTTCCCCTCAGTTCCCACCATCATAAACTCCTCCTACCATATTCCAGCTCATTCATTACCTCCTGACCAGCTCAGCATTCAGACTGTATTTCCTCCTCAACCACGGTTTTATTTAGGGGGGTGGGGGGGGGCCCCTTGGAATCTTTTTGCCCCCCCCCCCCCTTGGAAATTGTATTATTAAAATTCATTGTTGATGTTGATAAGTGCTTCACAAGTGCATGAGCAGTGAGAGTATGCATATGTAATGAGATAAGAGTCTGAATGAGTTCACACAAAAATCAGTCGCTCCACACGTCAGCAATTTCTTCCAAATCATATCAGTGAGTTTTTCAATGACAATTTTCATTAAGTTGGACAGGCTAAGTTCAGTTAAGCGGTTACCAAGGCGATTCTTTATGTCTGAGAAACTTTGTTCCGCTGATGCTGTAGAAACGGGAATAGACAAGCATATGGTTGCCAGTTTATGTAGATGGGGAATAATGTTATAAGCATGTCATTGGTGAGCAATTCCTTCAGTTGCATGGACGTATCATCTTTTGGCTGCTTAATAAGGAGCTGACGGTACATTTTCCACTCTGTGCTGAGGTCAGAAGAGCCTTCTCAAATTCAGTTCCTTCCAATGATTTAGCTGGTAAATCTCTCCCAAACTGTCCAATGAGAGTTTGAATTGAACTGTCTCCATATAAATGTAGCTCATGAGTAGAGAGGCTGGGCACTTTCTTCGGATCAAAAATACTGAATGCTGATACATCTTTTGAGGAGGATCTAAACCGGCTGGATATGTTATCTTTGATGAGTCTGATAAAAGGCTTTCCCACTCTTGCTTGAAAAGAGCATATATCTAAATGAGTGACTTCAATAACTGATGTTTCTGCTTTTAACCCTTCTCTTGCATCTTGTAGCTGTAAAACACAATTTGCTGAAGGCAGTATAGCATCATCAAGTGAATTAAGAGTAGCATCCACGGCTTGGTTGTAAGCACGGCTAAGCTTTGCCACTTGAGGAAGAATGTAGTCAAGTAGGTACATTGCTGCTCTTGTGGAGTAACTAGAAATGGCTTTACTTAGTCCAAGAGCTTCTGGTTCATGTGATGTTTCATATATATTTTCAAGAGCAAAAACTATTGAGCTGTAACTAGCTTTTACTGCTTTGACACAACGCTCATGTGCAAGCCAGCGTGTGTCTGACGGTTTCACAATCTTGAGCTCTGGAAGATCTTGTACTTTCTGAATCTTCTTAAATGACTTGTCACGTTTTGGGGAGTAATGAAAGAACTTCATCAGAGTAGTATAATACTGTAGAGAGTAGGGACAACTAGAAACAGCAGAACTGAGCTGAGATATAAGTCTTCCATGCAGCTATACACCTACTCTCTACAGTATAGCTGCATGGAGGATTTATATCTCAGCTCAGTTCTGCTGTTTCTAGTTGTCCCTACTCTCTACAGTATAGCTGCATGGAAGACTTATATCTCAGCTCAGTTCTGCTGTTTCTAGTTGTCCCTACTCTCTACACTATAGCTGCATGGAAGACTTATATCTCAGCTCAGTTCTGCTGTTTCTAGTTGTCCCTACTCTCTACAGTATAGCTGCGACTTATATCTCAGCTCAGTTCTGCTGTTTCTAGTTGTCCCTACTCTCTGCAGTATAGCTGCATGGAGGACTTATATCTCAGCTCAGTTCTGCTGTTTCTAGTTGTCCCTACTCTCTACAGTACAGCTGCATGGAAGACTTATATCTCAGCTCAGTTCTGCTGTTTCTAGTTGTCCCTACTCTCTACAGTACAGCTGCATGGAAGACTTATATCTCAGCTCAGTTCTGCTGTTTCTAGTTGTCCCTACTCTCTACAGTATAGCTGCATGGAGGACTTATATCTCAGCTCAGTTCTGCTGTTTCTAGTTGTCCCTACTCTCTACAGTATAGCTGCATGGAAGACTTATATCTCAGCTCAGTTCTGCTGTTTCTAGTTGTCCCTACTCTCTACAGTATAGCTGCATGGAGGACTTATATCTCAGCTCAGTTCTGCTGTTTCTAGTTGTCCCTACTCTCTACACTATAGCTGCATGGAAGACTTATATCTCAGCTCAGTTCTGCTGTTTCTAGTTGTCCCTACTCTCTACAGTATAACTGCATGGAAGACTTATATCTCAGCTCAGTTCTGCTGTTTCTAGTTGTCCCTACTCTCTGCAGTATAGCTGCATGGAGGACTTATATCTCAGCTCAGTTCTGCTGTTTCTAGTTGTCCCTACTCTCTACAGTACAGCTGCATGGAAGACTTATATCTCAGCTCAGTTCTGCTGTTTCTAGTTGTCCCTACTCTCTACAGTATAGCTGCATGGAAGACTTATATCTCAGCTCAGTTCTGCTGTTTCTAGTTGTCCCTACTCTCTAAAGTATAGCTGCATGAAAGACTTATATCTCAGCTCAGTTCTGCTGTTTCTAGTTGTCCCTACTCTCTACAGTATAGCTGCATGGAAGACTTATATCTCAGCTCAGTTCTGCTGTTTCTAATTGTCCCTGCTCTCTACAGTATAGCTGCATGGAAGACTTATATCTCAGCTCAGTTCTGCTGTTTCTAGTTGTCCCTGCTCTCTACAGTATAGCTGCATGGAAGACTTATATCTCAGCTCAGTTCTGCTGTTTCTAATTGTCCCTGCTCTCTACAGTATAGCTGCATGGAAGACTTATATCTCAGCTCAGTTCTGCTGTTTTGCTTCCGTAGGAACAAGACAATCGCCCACTCACTGGTCAGGGCCAGATTGTCTGACACTGGTTCACAACACGACGCTGGCCGAGCGGAGCGTTGCGTTGCGTTTGCCGACAAACGCCCCTTCGGCCAGCATTCATTTCGACCGCGCAACAGCGAAGAAGAATTTGATTTAATCTTGCTATTGGCTAGTATTGGCTAGTAGGAGACGAAGAAAGCGGAAGAGAAGGATGTGGGCACGCCCTATATTCGCTCGCTGTACCCATCATGGAGATTAGAACAATCTCCTACAAGAGATGAGGCTGTCTGACCCCCCGAGTCATTTCAGATATTTGAGGGAGAGGTTTGACTCTCTTTTAGCTGAGGTATGCTTTGTATGTGCCATAGTGTAAATAATAAAAGTTACCTAATTATATATATATAGGTCAGTCCATACCTGACCCATGACAGCTCTGTCACAGAGCTGATATCTCCCCAGGTGAAAGGTTGGCACTTGCTCCGAGATTTATTGCTACAGGCAACTCACAACTTGCCTCACAACTACAGGCAACTCACAAGTATAGTGCTAAAAGATTTTAATTTGTTAGGTCTCTGTCATGAAGTATTCTCTATGATTTTGCAGACCTCACTGTCCTTCAACTTTCGTACGGGACGATAAACAGTTTGTACCATCGACGAGGAGCCATGTACTAGAATGGAGTCCCTATCACCAGCATGTTTCCCCCCCCTTTATACCTTGTTCATTATATAAAGTCCAATTGATCTCAAGGTATTCACAATCTGCTGCTGATGCCTTCAGTGACTACTTCTCAAGCACAGCTGGAGAAGTCCCCTGGCAATACAACTATGTTTTAGCATACATAAAAACACAATGCTAATAATAAATTGTCTAGTAAATATTTTCAACATATCAACATATCAGCATATCAGTACACAAAATTGGCTTAAAATAATTATTTTACATATTCATGATAATTGGTATATAGGTGGTAGGGAATAGGGTTCTTGGGTGTTCACAAATGATGTGTAAAAATGATGACAGAAAACAGTGGCCAGCATGAAATAACCATGGACCTGCATTACCCTCTTCTGACTCTTCTTCTTCACTTCCTTTACATATCGATCCCTCGGTGTCTTCCACTTTTTGCAACAGTGTTCTGAGGTTGCTCCTTCTCCAACCTATCATATCAATATGTGGTGGCGTCACTCGATAGAAACTAGTTGTAGCTAGTCCATTCTTTCTACGGCTAGTTATAGCTAGGCCATTCTTTCTATAGCTAGACCATTCTTACCTGACTTGCCACTGACTTCCAGTCACCTGCCACAAACGGGAAGCTCCTGACAGCACATTCATCACTAGGTCAGCGGCACGTGATAGATTATAGCATTCTGATTTTTATTTATTTATTTTTATGAGTGGGTGGTTTACAAGCCCCACCCTAAATTAAGGGGGGGCTATGCCTCCAAAATTAGAGATTTTCCCCCCCTTCTTCTGGCAAACAATTTTTTCCCCCATGTAACAGATAAAGAAACTACAAAGAGGACACATCTTGCATGATATTTGCCCTAATTTGGTCCATATGTTTCTGATTTTTCCCCAAAAATCTTGTTTTTTTGCGGTAAAGCTCATAACTTTTCTACACTTTACCCCCAAAAGATATTTTTTATATCACCGGATAGCCCTTCTAATTATCTGTCTTTTGTACTTGCCAAAATTTTGAGTACTCTAAGTATTAGCAAGTTATGGTGATTTGAAGTGGTGAGGTTTGGGATTTTTCCTGGTGTTTTCCAGTTGCCAAAGCGGTGGCCTGCCAGTGAAAAACCACTACATTTATTGATAATCTGTTCACATGTTGCAGATCAGAGCCTTTTCTATCAGTTGACAAAATCTGGGACATTGGTATTGTTAATTAGGGCAGTTATGAATTGTACTGCAAGATAGATCAACTTATTTAGGGATCTTGATGTATCTTCCGAGAAAATATGTCTGCAGAGACATTCAACATATCATTAGGCAAGATAGATCAACTTATTTAGGGATCTTGATGTATCTTCCCAGAAAATATGTCTGCAGAGACATTCAACATAATATCATTAGGAACAAAGCATAAGGAAATAGGGAATAAAATGACCTGCATATACTACGTTCCCCCCACCCCCCTCCCCCCACACACAACCCCTGGCGAGACTACACATGAAATCAGTTCAAACTGTTGTTGCATCTATCTACTTGCTATTTCCAAAGTTTTGGAGACATAGGATGCTTCTTTCAAAGTTATGGTGGAATCTACTTCATCATACATTTCTTTGACATGCAAAAACATTCAGCTGTAAAAGGAAAATTCCGATTTTCATCATATTTTTCTTTCTTACATGTAGATATAGGCACAGAAAAACCCAAGAGTCACGGAAGTAATAAAAAAAAGATCAAGGAATTGCTAAAACTTGTAAAAGAACATAATATTTTGTCAAGTTATTTCAGTGCTAACTCAAACATTTCGTTTTCCAAACTTGGAATGCTTATTCCCACAATTAATCGAAATATTTCTTGTTGCGAGAATAACTTTAAAACCGTTTGCTCGGAGTCACTTCGATGTTTCTGCATGTATATTCTGAGAAAATTATGTATATTATAGAGATATTAACACTTTATAAAAACAAACACAGAATAATAAATACTTTGGTATCATAAATACTTGTGTAGACGAAAGAGAAAAAAAGTTATGACTTTTAGAAATAGGTACAACTATTTTGTGGTTTTGACGCATAGTCCCCCCTTAAATAATAACGTCACTGTGAATATGTATGTATTCTGCAACACGACGCAACGTCACGCTCGGGCGCAACGCAACGCTCCGCGCTGCTAGGAGCTCCTCGCCTGTGCCGCACGTGCGGCAAGATGTCGAAACCATTTTTTCGGGGGTAGGCAGACCTTTCCAGCTACCCCCCCAAAACAAACTGTGGAAGCAGACGAGTGATCTATCTACTTCAATGTCAGCTGTGCCCCAGCGGAGGCAGATAATATGTCGGCCAGACAGCGAGAACGGTCAGGGTCAGGATGGCTGGACATCGCGCCGTTCACAAACAAAAGAACATGCCACTGTTCTGTACAGGCACCTGCTAAACACGACTTCAGTGTCCTCAGAGTCACCATTCTCTCGAACACCTGCCGAGCGCCACCGAGGCACCGAGCAACAACTCCTCGAGGCAGAGCAGCAATGGATTGCCAAGCTCAATACCTGATTGCCCCTTGGACTCAACTCTCTCTATGCATAAATGCACACACACTTTCTCTTAAATAACTCCTTTCCTTACAAACTCTCCTAATCACCTATGTAAATCACCTGTAAATCACCTGTAAATCACCTGTAAATCACCTTAAATTAAATGTTCATCAATAAATTCACCATCAAATTTTTTATCCCAAAATCCACAAGTATATATTATAAATCACCATCACTAAATTATTTCCACTTTTCCAATTACTCATGGTTTGTTTATTGTTATTTTTTGTAACCAACTAATCATATTCATCCAATACCCACCGCACTTGTCTTCATAACCACAACCTTATAAGTCACCCTCACTGCATGTATCTCACTCTTGAAAAAGCAGCTCCGACGCTGCGAGTGATAATAAATTTTTCCGAACTTAATAACACACTTGAACTTGAACTCAAAAGAAATAAGCCAAATACCACCGCAAACCACTTGAATTTTCCAACAAAAAGATAAACAAACACCACCACAAACAAGATAATGGGTCATGAACGAGCCAGAAACATCAGTCTGCGGGTCTGGCAGGCCTTCATTGGCAGAACCTGCAGAAATAGATAACCATCACAATCAGACTCCATACCTAGCAAACTCACCAACAACCTCTGAATTACTTGACTACATGGTCCACACCCTACAATCAGATAGTCATAATGAAACAGGACTACAAAGCAATCAAAATGGCATTGGGTGCACTCTAGCAGGCCCCAGCCCTGTCCCAACCCCAGCTCTAGCCCTAGCCCAGAAATCAACCACAATGGCAGAGACAACAGTGGCACGACAACCACGCCAATCCACCGAGGTCCCAGTGGCCCTACAACCAACACCAATCTGCAAACGGGCAACCCCGCCAAATTATTACCAAAATTACGTGCATCAGCCCCTTCTACCTCGTATCCCACAGCAATTTCACAAGCATGCAACAACCAATATCTCAGCAGAGAGCACCACTGCCTCAGCAGCCACCCACAACCAACCCCTACTACCACCAACCATATGGTGCCACTCAGCAAATGCAACAAAATTTTCGGCCAATCTACAGGCAGCCTCAGTGGCAGTAACTGAGCAATCTCCATGCAGCAATAAAATAAGAAAGAATAGGAATAGGAGATACCACAGACGCACACTCACCAGGAAACTCATTGTCAAACACAAAAAAATTAATGCCAAATCCTACATAATCAATCTATCCAGCCACAAATTATCGACCTTCGAAGAGTAGGTCCTCACAAAAGGTCTGGGATTTGCTCCGTCCACAAAATTTCCCCACAACTATATACGTGGAAGGCCTGCAAGGTCTCTCTCAAAGCTACAGATTGCAACAGTACATCCAAAACAAAACAAATGAATGGAGGCAATACAAATCACCTCACCCCTACAAAATGAAAAGCGGCTGGGCACCGCCAAGAGCTTCTGTCGAGGTGGAACATTACCTGCAAGAACTGCCCGGCAAATTTGAAAACATTAAATTAAGAAACTTTGTCCCAAACTTGACCAAGAGAGAAAAGCCATTGCAGACCTGAGAAACAATAAGGGTCTGGTAATAAAAAAGGCAGACAAATGCTCGTGTATTGTGTTGGAGGACACTGCTGCCTACATCAAAGCGGGCATGGAACACCTGGCAGATGCACAGATATACGAAGAAATCAGCCATGCCTGACGCAACAGCTGGTCAAGGTCATCAACAACTTTGTGTCCACACTGCTCGCCAGAGGGTACATTGACCTGCCAACACACGAACATCTGCAACTCAAGGACACGAGAACTCGACAATTATATTTCCTGAAAAAATTGAAGAATCCACACGGGGTGAGACCAATAGTGAGCGGCTGCAATGGCCCCACAATTGCAGATTACTTTCTGAGCCCAATAGTGCCAGAGACAGACAGCCACATCAAAGACACCAAACGTGTAGTGCAGATTCTGGAGGCCTTGTCATTGCCACAGAACTGCACGCTGCTGACCATCAAACTCTACCTAAATATACCACACGAGGAAGGCATCCAAGCGTGCCTCCAGCAACTTTACCACGCTGGCAGAGATCAACCACCATTTCCACCTCAAATGGCCCAATCTATCCTCAAGATCGTACTGCAGAGAAACTACTTTCAATTCGGCCAAAAAATATTCCATCAAGTGCAAGGCACGGCCATGGGCACAAAAATGGCCCCCTCCTATGCCAATATATTCATGGACAGACTCGAAAAACACCCAGGACCACAAACCCATGCTGTGGAAGCGATACATTGATGACATCATTGTCATGGGACAAGTCCCCAGAGCAATTGCAAACCTTCCTCACCAACCTCAACCTCTATATACCATCCAACAATAAAGGGATCAAGTGGCGTTTACGACTCCAGCCATCAACAAATTCGTGCGCATTTTTTTAATTTTACGCACGCGCGGGGGGGTACAGGGTCTACTAGCTATTGCTTTTTCATGTTCCATGTAAGAATCAGCAAGGGCTTTCTTTTTCATGTTCCAGATAAGACATCACATAATTATTATACTATGTTATAAAACATCACATAATTATTATATATACTATGTTATAAGACATCACATAATTATTATACTATGTTATACCCGTGTATAGGTGTATGGTGCAAAGAAAAAAAGGAGACCTGAAGGATGGCAAAACTTGGGCATGCCCAAGTTGTAAATCACTTAAATCAATTCGGCATGGGAGTTTTTTCTCGAAATCACACATGGTACTTCAGACATGGCTACTATTAATATATTGGTGGGTGAGGCAGTACACTGTATTGGATGCAGCAGATGAGTGTGGCTGCTACAAGAAAAGTGCGATTAATGTGTACCAGTGGCTTAGGGAAGTTGTGCTCTGCAGCACTATGTCGAAACCAGATTGTGCTTGGTGGTGTTGGATCTATTATTCAAATAGACGAGTCACAGTTCACACACAAACCCAAGGTATCACTGTAACATTGATATACTTGAATGGATGATCACTTTCGTTATTGACTGTTTAGCATCATAGAGGCCGCCCACCTACTAAGGAGACTTGGATATTTGGAATGGTTGATACGGATCATACGCCTGCTCTTGGTACACTTGATAAACGTATTGTGCCTATTTCAAAGATTTTAATTCAATGAAATTTATTTAGGTTACATGCAAGTTGTGGACAAGAGGGACGCAGCCACCTTGCTACCCATTATCCAGGCGCATGCTGCACCTGGATCAATAATTCATTCAGACCAGTGGGCAGCCTATAGGCAGGTGGCTACTCTGCCTGGGATTGTGGCACATGAGACTGTGAACCACTCTATTGAGTTTGTGAATCAGAGTACGTGTGTGCACACCCAACATATTGAATCCTATTGGAACAGGGTATGGTTTGTGGAACATAAATTTTTTTTTAACAACAATTATTATATTGTGCAGGTGAAGGTGAAGCTAAAGAGGATGAAAGGAGTTCATCGCCACCAGCTTCCATCCTACCTGGATGAATTTATGTGGCGGGAGAGAAATGGAACAACTGTAGCTTTAACTTATAATAACATATTAACAGAAATTAAAACCCAATACCCTGTTTGATTGTATATATTATTATATTTTTATTTGGGTGAAATTTGGATTGTTTATTTGGATGATATTTATTTGGATGATATTTCATGAAATTGGATTGCTTGAAAAGAGAAGACAATTAAAAAGACTACCCCCCCCCCCCCCCCCCCCCCCCCCCCCCCGCGTATCAATTCTTGCATCATGAAATGAACCTGAAATGAACCCCCACCCAAAACGCGCGTGCGTAAAATTAAAAACAATCGCACGAATTTGTTGACCAATAAAGTTCACCCTCACCTTGTACAAAGGAAAGAGATTCGCTGCCGAAGGAAAGCTGGATCTGAAACCGTTATTTAAGGAGACCAATTGCTTCCAATATGTTCACTATAGCTCAGCCCACCCGAGAGCAGTGTTCACAGGAATCGTCAAAGGCGGATTCTGAGAGCCTCCTCAGACCAAACCAACGAGGCAGTCCTGAAGAAACTAGCCACAAACTTCTTGGCCAGAGGCTACCCGCGCCACGTCATCAGGCAGACATTCCATCAAGTGCCCTACACAGAAAGAACTCGAGAAAACTCTCTTTCAAAAAGCTCTCAGACAGCAGCTACGCCCACTCCAACAGTAGTCTTACAATTTTAATATCATCAAAAAAGACATCCACGTGGCCCTAGCCCCACCCCTGAATGTGCAACAACCAAGGATTGCCGGCAAAAAGATCGCCCACTCGCTGGTAAGAGCACAGCTGCACAGTCTAGAGACGCCACCCGCTCAGCAAACGCCTGTCCAACTGCCCATAGTCACGCTCTCGTCCTCATCCGCTCCCTGCAACGACAAAAGGCTGCAAATGCTGTGGCATAATGTCTAAGACCAGACATCCACAGGCAAAATTTTACAAACTGCCCAGGCGCACCAAATGCCAGACCAAGAATGCAGTCTACCTGCTGGAATGCACCATCTGCAGAAATAAGAGCCAGTATGTTGGCCAAACAAGCAGGACCATCGGCCAGCTGGCCACAGAGCAGTCCTGGCAGCCTACAAAAAGATGCCACTCTATCTGCACTTCAAAAAGAACAGACACCCTCTCTGCTGGAAGATCTCCATTCTCGAAGTCGTCCCCTATCAATGCAATCTACTGCAAATGGAGTGGATGAAGGCTAAACTCCCACACCTACTGAACTCATTATACTCTTAATTAATTTTTCAATCAATCATGTAATTACTCTTGTGGCTATCATGTCACTCTCTCTCTCTCTCTGTCTTTTCTCCATAAGTAGCTAAGTGAACCATTGCACAACACCAATAATTACCATTACGCAATATCTGTCTCTGACTATATATACCACCCACATTTGTAAGTGCTTGGCATTCACTGATGAAGCTCTGCAAATCAGAGCGAAATATATTTGAATTGATGAAAGTTTTTCTTGTTGGAAAGTATTGTAACTGCAATAAAGCCAAGCGAAAAATAAAGGAAAAAAGATGTGAGCATGCAAACTAGGTCCAGGGTCAGAGAAGGCCTGGACTCCACTGACCTGTCAAACCGACAGCAGAGCAGTGGACACCCACAAACTGTTGGTAATGCTCCGGCTGGGCCCAGAACCCTGAGCCCCAGCCCTAACCCAGCTCTATCCCTAGCCCTAGCCCTAGCCCTAGCCCCAGCCCTAGCCTTAGCCCTAAGTGGCTAAATTGGTGGCCCAGTCAATTAGGTGCTGGGAGAGACTTCAGGGGGGTAATTTCCATATGAAAGTTGGGCGGGCCAAAAGCAGTATTAAAGCTGCTTACTCTAGGGGAGTCTCTAGGGGAGTCTCTAGATTCTCATCCAGGATATTTTGAAAAATAGGACTACAGACTTTAGTGTTGAAAATATTTTCATTTTATTAATCACCCGAACACATAACATAACCAGATGACAAACGGTATACTAGCACTAACATCTAAGAGAGAGAAAGAGACTATCATTCACTTCTACTAAGAAATGGAAAAGTGGCCGAAGATGGATGAGCGCCTCTCTACTCTATCCACAAAGTCATTTGTCACTTGCTTGAGGCTCAGTTCCTTTACCAGCTCTTTATGCACTGTGCATGTCATGAGATGATTGAGGCGGTTGTTTGACATTGTTGTACGAAGGTAAGACTTCACCCTTCTCAGCGCACTGAACACTGAAGGCTCGTTCAGAGCTTGCATTAGTTGCCGGCATAACCAGAACAACCTTGACCAAAGACATGACCTCTGGTATGAGGGGCCAGATGCTTTTGTTCTTTTTGAGGAAATCAATGATATTTTGCAATGTATCACCACCACCTTCATCTTGACTGAAACTGCAATAGGACTCTGCCATTATAGCTGGATTCTTAAGGTTTCAGGGTCAAACTCAGTGTAGAACTCACATAGTTCGTCAACATTTTGTGAGACATCCTCCCCCAATGTTCCTTTCACTAGGACCTTCTCACAGGTTGCATATGTGGTGTAGTCCTTCTGATTAAAACGCTCTTCAATGCAGCTAGCTACAGTGTCCACAGCCTCAAAATAGATTTGGCGGTAAAAGTTCTCTACATTGGTATGGTGCTCATGTTGAGCATTACCCTCACTATACCTTGATGGCATCTTACGGTGACGTGGAAGTGAAGGCACTTTTAGTTCCAACTTCACAGCAGCTTGAGTTACTTTTGTCCAATGGAGGCTTGCATCCCTGTCTGATCGTATTCCTCGTAGGACAGTGACAGATAGCTTGGCATTCGCTTGAGCATCCACTGCACATAGCTCTGCCCTCTGAAGGCAAGTGCTGAGGTTATCTGAATGTGAAAGTACTACAATGGCAAGCTGAAGACCATAGAAGAAACTAAAAGTTTGCATTTTAGTCTCCACGCCAATTATTCTTGCCTTCATTTCAGAGTCTTTGACATGGTCTTGTGCCCAGTCCCATAGGATCATGAGAGTGCCATAATTTTTCAGAATAGCACTCAGTGATGCTGCTCGGACAGTCCACCTTGTTGGGCAGAGGATTTTCAGAGTTGGTGAGTCAATATTGTCTACATGGAGATCATGTTCCATTTGCCCCAGAATTTCTGATTGCTTTCTGCGGAATACTGCCTCTCTTTTTGGACTCTTCTTTATTAATTTAGTAATTTAATAAGCCACATCAAGCGTGTCTTTCAACAGGGAAATATTTTTTATTGTATCCCCGACAGCAAGATTAAGCGAGTGGCAATAGCAGTGTGTTAAAGACATTTTTCATTCAGTTTCTTGATTTGTGCAGCAACCCCATTTTTTTGTTCCAGTCATGGTCGAACATCCGTCATAACATTGCCCACGGGCATCTTGAATTTTGAGATTCATGCGTAGCAGCACATCTTTTATGCAAGCAACAATTGTGTCTGCATTGGTCTGACATCAGACCAATATATTCCTCACGTACTGTCATCTCATTCACCCAACGTATGCAAATCACAAGTTGTTCAATGTTCCTCGCATCTGTACTCTCATCAGCTAAGATACTGTAACATCCAGATTCAGCTATGTCAGCTGCTATACCATGAAGCACTTTTAGAGCCATGATTTGTAAGATTTCATTCTTAGCATCTGGACTGATATGCTTGTCGTAAGACTTTTCAATCCATTTACCAAGCACTTTATCATCTTCAGCTCGCAGAAGGAGGAGTTGCTTGAAATTTGACTCTTCCTCTTGCTTGCCCTTACGAAGCGCAATGCCCTGGCGGGCAAGATAGGATACACTTTGAATGATTTTCAGGAGGCAGTTCCTATTTTCCTCTTTCTGACTCTTAAGCTGCTCCTTCAGCTGCTCATCAATATGACAAGGTTGAGTTAACATAGCAACTGCATGCTTGTGACATAGCGAGCTTTCGTGCTTATGGAAACCCTTGTTTTTACACAGAGTATTTTTCCAATTTCTGAACCCATCAGACAAGAAGGAGGTTTCAGACCTTGTATCCAGCTTAAGCAGTCCCTTCAAATTGGCTATGCCACAAGTGTGGCAAATAATAGTGTCTGAAATTGGAACCATGAAAATTGCGAGTACCAGGATGGTTGGAATGCTCGTTGATGACCCATCTTGCTTTTAGGGTATTTGATGTTGATTGGCTGGTAGGGAACTTGAGGAAGGGTATCCAGAGTCAGGAATATTCTACTGGCTTCTTGTTGCTTCTCCTGAGAGATATCAAATGTACTTGTAGCTTGAGTCAAAGTCTAATTTTGCACACAAAAAAAATACAACAGGGTCTGTCAATATATGATTGTTTAATAAGGATTCACTGACATCAGAGGCTGAGATGCCACAAAATTGAGAGGCTTAATGTTGTTATCATGTGATGGATTATGACAGACGTACCTGTTCAGATTCTTCTTGGTTTTCTTAAACCTGTACATCTTGGCTATCAGATCCTTGGGCTTGATCATTAGCCTTCTCCTTTGTCTCTTAGTTGGACTTTGACAAAAACTTAACAAGGAGGCTTGTCTTTTAGGCATGATTCACTCTGCAGCAGGACTAGCTGTTAGGGTTCACTCTTATATTGCTTAGTATTCCGAATAATGATTAACAGCACATTAGGTTTATAGCAGAACTCAACATAAGGCAGTGGAGAGCTTACTGCACTCCACTGCTGTCATGGCAAAATCAAAATGAACCAATGAAATACATGAACTAAATAAATGTCAAAATGATCCTAACAGCTAAAATGATCATCACACCTAAAGTATTAGTTCCATGGTATGGTCTGAGGCTTGTTTGGTGGTTGAGTTGTCAGGCTGTTATTCCTGACGTACACTAACTGGTCACATGTATTGAACCGATTAGGGAACAAAGTTGTTGTTTTTACCAATATTATGGTGTTGTTCTATCTAGCATATTTACAATTATGAATGTGCTATAACTTGTTCGTCAACACCTTCAACAGCTTGCGTAAACTCCCTTTGAAAACTTGTTTTGGCCAAAAGTTGGGGGGGCCATGTCCCCCCCAGCCCCCCCAGAAATTACCCCCCTGAGAGTACAGTGGGAGTTTCCGACACCCAAGTCTGTATGTGTGGGGGAGGAGGCTGACCCAAGTCTGTATGTGTGGGGGGAGCAAGTGCCTGACCCAAGTCTGTATGTGTGTGGGGAGCAAATGTCTGACCCAAGTCTGTATTTGTGGGGGGAGCAAGTGAATCTGTATGTGTGTGGGGAGCAAGTGTCTGACCCAAGTCTGTATGTGTGGGGGGAGCAAGTGCCTGACCCAAGTCTGTATGTGTGAGGGGAGCAAGTGCCTGACCCAAGTCTGTTTGTGTGGGGGGAGCAAGTGTCTGACTCAAGTCTGTATGTGTGGGGGGAGCAAGTGTCTGACCCAAGTCTGTATGTGTGGGGGGAGCAAGTGTCTGACCCAAGTCTGTATGTGTGGGGGGAGCAAGTGTCTGACCCAAGTCTGTATGTGTGGGGGGAGCAAGTGTCTGACCCAAGTCGGTATGTGTGGGGGGAGCAAGTGTCTGACCCAAGTCTGTATGTGACAGTGTGGGGGGAGCAAGTGCCTGACCCAAGCTGTATGTGTGGGGGGAGCAAGTGTCTGACCCAAGTCTGTATGTGTGGGGGAGCAAGTGTCTGACCCAAGTCTGTATGTGTGGGGGAGCAAGTGTCTGACCCAAGTCTGTATGTGTGGGGGGAGCAAGTGCCTGACCCAAGTCTGTGTGGGGGAGCAAGTGCCTGACCCAAGTCTGTATGTGTGGGGGAGCAAGTGTCTGACCCAAGTCTGTATTTGGGCAATTCCGAGAAAATGTCAACCAAGGGATCAAAATTTCAAAATGGGTTTTGAGTATGCTCTAATATACCATTTTGAAGCTAGATAAATGAAGTTTCATATTCTGCAATTTTTAACCCAATATGACAAACAGGTAACGAGGTATTCTTTGTTAAATGTAATTGCCATAGTAACAGAAGCTTTCTTCTGTTTTAGATCAGATACCTCCTACAGTTGGGAATTGAGTTTTGCTCCTAATTAGGATCATTTTTATAATTTTTAAGTAGATTCAATTTTTAAGTAGATTCAATGGTAAAAAATTGGTTACACCGTTACACCTACTAATTAATATTTTACTGTTTGTAGTTTCGGGATATAATTGATGCCGTACGACCGTCACAAATATGTGCATCTTTATTAATTATTTCAGTGATAATTACAGTATTAACAATTCTCTTTTTGTTTTTCATTAGGCATAATTTCCACCCTTAATGGAAAGGCCACACCCCCATGACTTACGGAAAAACCTATGACGTACGTACAAGGTTTTTGTACGTCCGTCACGTCCGTCCGTCACAGCTTAACAAATTCCCATCTAGACATTGTTAAAAGATGTAGAATTTGTCATTATACAGCCTTAATTTTTGCCCTTTTCTTTGCTTGTCTTTCTGCCATTGACAATTCGATCTTCAGAAAAGTTAGAATGGCTACAGCACTAATTCAATCTTCTATTTATAGTTTGCTACCTTACATTTTCTAGAACATTCTTCACCATTATACAGCTGACAAGGTTAAGGCTTGGACAAAGGATAGGTTTAGTGCTTGGACCATTACCAAGGTTAGGGTTGGACAAAGGTTAGGTTTAGGGGTTGGACATTGACCAGGGTAGGACTTGGAGAAAGGCTAGGGTTAGGGGTTGGACATGGACTAGTGTTAGGGCTTTGACAATGACTCGAGTTAGTGCTTGGACAATGACTTGTACAGGTTAGGGCTTGGACCATGACTAGGATTAGGCTTGGACCATGACTTGGGTTATGGCTTGGACAATGACTATGATTAGAGGTTAGGGTGTAAAGAAACAAAGCTACCTGAGCCTGTAGCCAGGAAGGTAGGCTGGTAAAGAAGCAAAGGTGCTGCTGTAGTTATAGCTACAAACTGTTAGTTATACCCCAAATACAAATACAGACACTATCTAGCCTGCAAGTAAAACTATTTTAGCAGCTGGCATTGAGGAATTTACAAGATCTGTTAAGGAGTATGTGTTCACTCAGCTACCTTTCTGTGTGCTACATGCATCCCTTTTAGGGAAGAACTGGTGAATATGAATCTTCATCACTCCTGTAAACTCTAGTAGGGAAGCTGGGGAGTGGGTAAGTTAGATGTAGCAATGTTTGGCTACACTTTACTAGAACAGCTGGGGAGTGCAAGACCTTGGGAAGTGTGTTCCTGTTTCATCCTTCATTGAGCAAGTGACCTGTGACGCCACTTCCAAGAAGTGCACGACACGAGAATGCTCAACCTGTGTGGATCTGATTGATGAGTTCAAAAACACAAAGCAGCTCAGGGACCTTGCAGTACTACCAGTGGAAGTCTATGGATAGCCGAATTGAGAAGGTAGACGTGACAGATACAGTGGATGCAGTGCTGAAGAAACAGCTGAGTACCTTCCTACTCCATACCTTTGTGAAGAGAGAGCAAGCAGCTTCGTTTGACTCCTTGAAGAACTCCTGTGATGGTAAATCCATTGTTTTGCAAGTCGATTTCTCTGAAAATGCGACAGAAAGAAGTACAAGCAGCCCACTGGCACCACACTCAGGCAACCATCTTCACCACTCACACTTGCATCAACAATGCCACCAATTTCAGTATGGTAGTAATTTCAGATGACCTCGACCACACAAAATACAGCATTTTCGTTTTCATGTCACAGTATATTTTCCGAAGTCTCCGAGTGAAATTTCCAAGCATAGAAACCGTCAGTTTTCAGCGATTGGCCAACTTCTCAGTTTAAGCCGAGGTTCCTCTTTTCAAATCTCCACTACTGGGAGCAAGACCATGACATCTCTATCAGATGGAAATTTTTGGCCAATCTCATGGAAAAGGTGTCGTAGAACGGCATTGGAGGGACAGTGAAGAGGGCAGTTTGGAGACACATTCGGTCAGAGAGAAGTCATATCACCACTCCGCAAGAGTATTCAGCACTCGCCAAACAGCTTTGCCCAAATATTGAAGTTGAATTCGTTGCCACGAGTGTTGATCAACAGTCTGCATTTCTGGATGCCAAATGGGAAGGAGTGATGGCAGTCCCCCAAACACACAAAGTTCATTGTATTCAAGCTTCTGGTGCGGTGAGGTCAAAGTAGCCGATACTTCCAACGAGATAGAGAAATGTTTCCGAATTTGTCGAATCCTCAACACCAATGATGTCACTCCTCCGACCAATTCAATAATTGTCCAATTGAAGACAATGCCCAGCCTCAGCTACCAGCACTGAACTTGACAATTGGATTGTGGGTTGTTAAGGAGTATGATGATGGTGAAGAGTTTCCAGGGGAGGTGACCTGTATAGAGGATTCTGATGTTGAAGTAAACGTCATGCATAGAAGTGTAAATGCTTGGAAGTGGCCGAGACCTATCTTCTACTCAAGAAACAAAATTGTACGTAATCATTAACCCACCAAGTGTTGCAGGCAATCGAGGACAGTTTGCGTTTGAAGACATTTAACATCTGTTTATGTTATGCTTACAAGTACTTGCTTTGTCTAATAGTGTCTAGCAATGCTCAGAATTCATTAATACTATCCATATAATCACACATGTACGTCCGTCACAGGTTTTGTGTATATACGTCACAAAGTTTAATGAGATATACAATATTCAACAGTTAGGCTTTGGGTATTAAACATTACTTCAATGCCTTAGTATGAACATTTATAAAAACAAGAACAATATCCCTAGTAACTGCACAGAGTTTGGGCTTTAAGCATTCCTACCCTATGATTTCCCATTTTTCTGCGTACGTCCGTCACAGCCCTTTAACGAGGCCTAACCCCTCCCCTATATTATGAAAGTGAAAATAATGTTGACTAATGTCTAGCCTAGGTCAAGCCTTTGCTGTGAATGTGTATTGTAAACAGATTTACCATTTATGAAACTAGCTACAGCTCAATTTGTTGCCTGAATTGTACGCCCATCACACCAGAAGTGCCCACAGATTTGGGTCAGGCACTTGTTCCATCACAACTACAGACTTGGGTCATGCACTTGCTCCCCCCACAAATACAGACTTGGGTCAGGCACTTGCTCCGCCACACATACAGACTTGGGTCAGACACTTGCTCCCCCCACACATACAGACTTGGGTCAGGCACTTGCTCCCCCCACACATACAGATTTGGGTCAGGCACTTGCTCCCCCCACACATACAGACTTGGGTCAGGCACTTGCTCCGCCACACATACAGACTTGGGTCAGACACTTGCTCCCCCCACACATACAGACTTGGGTCAGGCACTTGCTCCCCACACATACAGACTTGGGTCAGGCACTTGCTCCCCCCAGACATACAGACTTGGGTCAGACACTTGCTCCCCCCACACATACAGACTTGGGTCAGACACTTGCTCCCCCCACAAATACAGACTTGGGTCAGGCACTTGCTCCCCCCACACATACATACTTGGGTCAGACACTTGCTCCACCACACATACAGACTTGGGTCAGGTACTTGCTCCCCCACACACACAGACTTAGGTCAGATCTTGCTCACCCCACACATACAGACTTGGGTCAGACACTTGCTCCCCCCACACATACAGACTTGGGTCACACACTTGCTCCCCCCACACATACAGACTTGGGTCAGGCATTGCTCCCCCCACACATCAGACTTGGGTTAGACACTTGCTCCCCCCACACATATAGACTTTGGTCAGGCACTTGCTCCACCACACATACAGACTTGGGTCAGACACTTGCTCCCCCCACACATACAGACTTGGGACAGGCACTTGCTCCCCCCACACATACAGACTTGGGTCAGGCACTTGCCCCCCCACACATACAGACTTGGGTCAGACACTTGCTCCCCCCACACATACAGACTTGGGTCAGGCACTTGCTCCCCCCACACATACAGACTTGGGTTAGGCACTTGCTCCCCCCACTCATACAGACTTGGGTCAGGTACTTGCTCCCCCACACATACAGACTTGGGTCAGGCACTTGCTCCCCCCACACATACAGACTTGGGTCAGACACTTGCTCCCCCCACACATACAGACTTGGGTCAGGCACTTGCTCCCCCCACACATACAGACTTGGGTCAGGCACTTGCTCCCTCCACACATACACACTTGGGTCAGGCACTTGCTCCCTCCACACATACAGACTTGGGTCAGGCACTTGCTCCCCCCACACATACAGACTTGGGTCAGGCACTTGCTCCCCACACACATACAGACTTGGGTAAGTCACTTGCTCCTCCCACACATACAGACTTGGGTCAGATACTTGCTCCCCCCACACATACAGACTTGGGTCAGACACTTGCTCCCCCCACACATACAGACTTGGGTCAGGCACTTGCTCCCCCCACACATACAGACTTGGGTCAGGCACTTGCTCCCTCCACACATACACACTTGGGTCAGGCACTTGCTCCCTCCACACATACAGACTTGGGTCAGGCACTTGCTCCCCCCACACATACAGACTTGGGTCAGGCACTTGCTCCCCACACACATACAGACTTGGGTAAGTCACTTGCTCCTCCCACACATACAGACTTGGGTCAGATACTTGCTCCCCCCACACATACAGACTTGGGTCAGAGATGCCAGCCCTTGCAATGATGGCTGACCACAAGGGCAGACACGCATTCACAGCCAACATGGCCACAGACAAGCTACATTAGAGATTCATTTAGGAACTGCACCACTGCCATCAACAGCAGCCACACCCAGTGGCTACAATAACTCTGCCCCCAAGACAAGAGATTCTCATCATGCTAGGTGAACATTATTAGTACACTTGCTGTTTATTAATAATTGCATAATAACAGAATGGTGAAGACAGGGGAGTGGTTAGTGATGGTGAAATATGCACATTGTCTTAAGTGTTCGGAGGTTCACTTGTAGATAATAAAGACTTAGGGTGGAGGTGTTATATCGGTCATAGTCTGAGTTTGATACACTCGAGTTGTTTTAAAGCAGAATGACCTTCAGCACCAATATTGTTATCAGTGAGCACCAGTTTTTGTAGATTATTACAAGTCTTTAGTGCACCTGCCAGAGCCACAGTACCGTCGTCACGAATATTGTTTTTATAGAGCCCCAGTTTTTGTAGGTTATTACAAGTCTTTAGTGCACCTGCCAGAGCCACTGCACCTACGGCACCAATATTGTTATCATAGAGCCACAGTTGTTGTAGATTATTACAAGTCTTTAGTGCACCCGCCAGAGCCACTACAACTTCGTCACCAATATTGTTATCCTCAAGCCCCAGTTGTTGTAGATTGTTACAAGTCTTTAGTGCACCTGCCAGAGCCACAGCACCTTTGGCACCAATTTTGTTATTATAGAGCCACAGTTGTTGTAGATTATTACAAGTGTTTAGTGCACCTGCCAGAGCCACTGCACCTTCGTCACCAATATTGTTATCCTCAAGCCCCAGTTGTTGTAGATTATTACAAGTCTTTAGTGCACCTGCCAGAGCCACTGCACCTTCGTCACCAATATTGTTATCCTCAAGCCCCAGTTGTTGTAGATTATTACAAGTCTTTAGTGCACTTGCCAGAGACACTGCACCTTCAGCACCAATATTGTTATCATAGAAACTCAATCTTTCCATAGAGTTTAGTTTGTTGAGGCTAACTTCCCTCAGTAGTGCTGTAACATGTGTAGCATGTAAGAGACAACCCCTCATAGATAGGAGTGTGACAGGTTGGGAAGCAGTGGTGATGATATAGCCCACAGCAGTCATGTCAGGAGGTGTGAGAGTAAAGGCATCAAAGACAAGCTTACCAGCTCTTCCCTCTACTAAGTTGTCACAGAGAAGACGTTGTTGAGAAACAAATGCACAGTGGACCTCATGCAAGATATCTTGTGATCTCTTTCTATCTGCAGGCCACATTATACGCTGTATTTCTGCTAGTTTGTCTTCAGTCTTGACTATGCTGCAGTAAAACTTCCATACAACACGCATGTGCTTCGCTGCTGCATATCGTTTGACAATCTTCTTTTGTTTTCTATTCTTAAGTTTAGCTAAGTGGAGTGCTGCCAGATATTCCTGGAAGGTGAGGTGAAGAAAGGTGTAGGTGTTGTCCAGTTGGTCTAGTTTAGCTGTTCTGTCCACCATCAGCAAGCCTAGGGTAGGCGCATCATCCGGGCCAGTACAAAGTCAAAATGGAATGTCGCTCTGGCGAACAGTTTGTGAGGTGTTGGCGGTCATATTAAAGGCAAGTCTGCAGATCTTGCGGAAACATTTCTTGTCACTTCCTCGTAAATCTTTCAGTGAAGGTAGTTTAGCTGCTGCATTAGCACGCTTTAGATTGCGTAAGACAATAAATTTTGTAAAATGTTCGTAGATATCTGCCTCATTGGGTGGAATAGCTCGCTCATGCTCGTAGAGGAAGCATATCATGGCAGCATGCACTGGCAGATAGCAGATGTGGAGTAGGTTGGGATGGGAATTTAGATGTGCTTTCAGTTGAGCTGGTGAGATACTATTGGGCGGGTGTGAAGTGAAGGGGTATTTGTCCACATATTCAAGGATTTTCTCATGACTGAAGCCCAGCACTTCAACACGGCTGGTCACTTGAGGTGCACACCTTAGTTTCTCAGTGGCCACTGGTCGCGATGCTACGATGATCATTGCCTCAGGAAGGTATCCCTCATATAGTAACCGATAGATAACGGACTTAGTTTCCTCTTGGGGATGGAACTCGTCTAATCCATCAAGTATAAAACACACACCCTTGACTTTAGATCGCGTAATGTCTTTGACCACCTCCTCACATTCTTCTCTGTCTTGGTAGAGAAGGCTGAGAAGATCCGACAAATTTTCAGTGGTTCTATTAGCTAGGTGTCGGAGAGGAATATGAAAGGTCAGATTTGCACCCTTCAGCACGTCCCCATGTGTCGCCCAATCCCGGGAGACCTTATGTAGCAAAGTTGTCTTGCCACTTCCCGGCCGACCCTCGACCAGCACTAGTGCCCCACTCTCGTACTCTCCAAACACGGTCTCAAAGTCAATCTTTTCCTTGGTCTCTAAAACATCGTCGATGTCCCCACGAACAGAGGATTCGTAAACATCAGTAACCTCGGTGCTCTTCATAATGAGAGCGAGATCAATGAAGGTGTTAGTCACCCTCGGAGGCCAAGAGTCTCGGGGGACTTCTCTAGTCTTGGAGTAGAGCTTGAGAAGATGTTCCTTCTCTGGAAGAAAGCTTACGGTCAAGTGCACTGATGGACTAATGACTTCCTCACTGCCTCTAGTGATGTGGCAGGTGTACTTGCCTTGAGCTCCTTGCCGGGCTGGCCTGATAGCAAGGACGGGTGTGTGTGCACCAGAGTAAGCCAGGCCATCAGTTAAAAACTGGCCCTCCTTCACCCAATGATAAGATACTCCCTCATTGTCACCAACTTGCACCTCCAAAAGTGCAGACTTGCCATCTACTACTTCAGTGTCACTAGACAGGTAGGGTACCCTCAGGGGGGTTTCTGACCTGGGAGGCTTTGGCACCGGTGTTGTCTGGAATGGCCTCAGACACGCTCTGAATTTCATCTCTAATGCCTGTGCGGCACCACCTCTTCCCACTATCTGGCTGGCCAGTGCAAGGAGGAGGCTCTTCAGAGTGTTCTGGTTACGCAAGATCCACTCACGGAGAATACTGGTCATGCTTTGTCGATTAGTGCTGCACCTGCAGTCTTCTATGACATGTTGAGGCAGCTGCAAGGCTGTGCCTAAGAGCTCCCACTTATCACTCACTTCAACAACAACTGCCATCAATTCAGGAAGATCGGCTTCTACAAGACAGAGGTCATCTCCCACCTCCCGGCCACTGCCTGCCCCATCAGCTAGAGCCCGCCCCTCTAATGACTCCTCGCTCAGGCGGCTCGCCAGTTGTTTGGCATGCCCTCCACACCCAGCCAGGACTTTGAGGAACCTGTGGAACACTGAGACATCCTGTTTCACTCCCTCACACACACCCTGCAGTAAGTACCTTAGTGTAAGCTTGGGCTCCAGGGTGTCGTCCAAGGAAGCAAAGACATCATGCACTAGCCGGGAGATGACCTGTGACCTGTACAACTCCGCTGAGAAATGCACGAGTTTGGTGGTTGCCACTTGAGCCAGCAAGTCATCATGGTGCTCATGCAGGACCTGGTGCTCCTTGTTGGCAGGTGGCTGAAAGGCGTATTCAGCTGAAGCAGACATCTCAGAGACAGCGATGAAGTTCGAGAGGTGCTGATCACAAAATTCAAGAGGTGATGATCACAAAATTCGAGAGATGATAGATAACAAAATTCGAGAGGTGCTGCTCACAAAATTCGAGAGGTGCCAATCACAACATTTGAGAGGTGCTGATCACGAAATTCGAGAAGTGCTGCTCACAAAATTCGAGAGGTGCTGATCACACAAATTCCAGAAGTGTTGCTCACAAAATTCGAGATGATAGGTCACAAAATTCGAGAGGTGCCGATCACAAAATTCGAGAGGTGCTGATCACAAAATTCGAGAGGTGCTGATCACGAAATTCGAGAGATGATAGATAACAAAATTCGAGAGGTGTTGATTACTAAATTTGAGAGATGCTGCTCACAACATTTGAGAGGTACTGCTCACAAAATTCGAGAGATGATAGATCACAAAGGTTAAGAGATACAGGACCAGCAAGTTTGATCTCAGGGCTATGGGCATGTCCATTTATACTCCAGCTCACTTCCTGCCTGGCACTAATTAAGTTGGCCCTTGAGGTCTGCTCCTCCCACACATGCCAGGCATGCAGGAAGCCACAAAACCACTAGTGCCGTGGGCAGATCTAGTGACCCACCAAACATGTGTGTGTGTGTGGGGGGGGGGAAGTGTGTGTGCATGTGTGTTAGCACAGGCAGTGCTGAAGGGAGCGGGGAATGTTTGGTGCATGTATAGTATCTAGCTCCACCTACGTATTTTGATAAGGGCAGTAGGTGTAAATAAGGCAGAAGACTACAAATAAGTGACACTTCTTCTCAAGATAACATCTTGTGTGCATCATGGGTGTGGTCTTGGGAGCTAGAGGTACCTTGACCCGCTGAGCGAGTGATCGTCTAGGCTTTGGTTTAAGGACAGCTAGAAGCCATCATTACAGAAGCAGCTCTTGGCATTGGCATCCATTGGCCCTTAGCTGTGTGTACATGCAGTGTTATAGTAGGCCAGTGATGGTGTGTGTACAGTGTTATAGTAGGTCAGTGATGGTGGCCCCTAGCTGTGTGTACATGCAGTGTTATAGTAGGTCAGAGATGGTGGTCCCTAGCTGTGTGTACATGCAGTGTTGTAGTAGGTCAGTGATGGCGGCCCCTAGCTGTGTGTACACGCGCTATGGCATTATAGGAGTCGGTAAGCGACCATTCGTAAGACTCCTATTCTTTTGAATCTTAGCAAACAATAATGCAACTCAATAAAGACAGGTAAGGTATCGAAGTCTCACATGCGTGTGCATGCTACAGTTACATCATGAGTTCAAAGTTTGCGGGGGAAAAGCCAAGTCGCTACAGGGCTCCCCCAGTGACGTAAGTCACGAAAGTATGCAGCTTGGCTGGGAGTCTGATCACCCGTCCTGCTCTACTCCTTCCCACGATACGCAGTGGTGTGTTAGTAACATTCCGTGTGGGTGTCTGAGATGTGGTTGGCAGGTGAGTCAAAGTCGTCCGTGGTTCTGCAGCTCCTGTATTCTCATGCAGTCCAAAATCAGCGTCCAAAAAGGCAGGCTTGAGGCGGTCGACTGAAACTGTATCCCGTCGACGTCGAGAGTAAAGTATTTGGTAGCTCTCTCAAGGACTCTAAAGGGTCCATCGTAGGTACACCGTAGAGGAGGGCGATGTGCGTCATGGCGTACAAAAACAAACATACAGCTCTGCAAGCTGACAGGCATATGGGCAGTGTATTGTCTGTGATGTGTAGTCTCTTTGGGTCTCAGCCCAGCCATGGTAGTGCGTAGGCGTGCCAGAAGGTCAGAGACACTGGGCTCAGCAGAAGATGTCGTTTCAAAGAATTCTCCAGGTAGGAAAATCGTTGTACCATAGACAAGTTCGGCAGGGGCACATCCGAGGTCCTCTTTGGGAGCTGAACGAAGGCCGAGCAAGACCAATGGGAGCTCATCCATCCATTAGGGCCCTATCAGACGAGCACGTAATGCTGCTTTCAACTGTCTATGGAAACGCTCTACAATGCCATTGGCTTGCGGGTGATAGGCCGTTGTGCGATGCAGTTGTGCTCCTAGTAGTGTACTCAGGGCTGTCCATAGGGCTGAGGTGAATTGGGGGCCCCTGTCGGAGGTGATGTCCGTTGGTACTCCAAACTGTGCGATGTGTTGTGAAAGGAGAGCATGGGCACACGAAGTGGCTGTAGCGTCTGCCATCGGTATGGCTTCTGGCCACCGTGTGTAACGATCAATAACAGTAAAGAGGTAAGTTTTTCCTTGTGAAATGGGCAATGGTCCCACGATATCAACATGGCTTCTCTGGAAGCGTCGATCCGGAAGCTCCATTGGGGCAGACACGTGTCGATGGACCTTCGTTTTCTGGCAGGGCACACATGTTTTAGCCCATTGACCCACTTGCTTGTTCATACCATGCTACACAAAACGTGCTGCTACCATCTTCCTGGTGGTTCTAATGCCTGGGTATGCTAGGCCATGGATAGCATCAAAGACAATACGTCGCCAAGCGAGAGGAACCACAGGTCGCGAAGTACCAGTCGCAGTATCACACAGTAAGGTCAATTAGTACCTGGAATTGGTAGGTCTGCAAGCACTAATTGTGTGATGGCCGTGCGATATGCTTGAATCCCAACATCCTCCTGTTGTGCATGTGCCATAGCAAGAAGGTCATACACACTGGGTCTATACCAATTTCAATGCGTGAGAGGGCATCTGCAACGGCATTATCTCGTCCCTGAACATGTCGCACATCTGTGGAATATTCTGCAATGCTGGAGAGGTGCCGTTGTTGCCTCGAAGACCAGCGTTCCGAGCTGCTGGCAAAGGCGAATGTGAGGGGTTTGTGATCAGTATAAATGTGAAACTGATGCCCCTCGATGAAATAACGGAAGTGTTGCACTGCAGAGTGCATGGCAAGGAGTTCCCGGTCGAAGGTGCTATATTTCTTCTGTACGTTGTCCAGCTTCCGTGAGAAGAAGGCTAGCGGCTTCCAGTTACCATCAAGAAATTGCTCGAGGACTCCTCCCACTGCCAGGTCAGAGGCATCCACAGTGAGGCATGTGGTGGCGGTGGCGCTTGGATGGACCAGCAGGGTTGCTGCGGCCAAAGCATGTTTCGTTGCATCAAAGGCTGACTGAAGCTGTGCTGTCCACTGGAAGTCCCGGCCTTTCACATGTGACATGCGTGAAATGCGATGTAGAGGACCCATGAGGGCGGCAGCATGGGGCACGAATCTATGGTAAAAATTTACCATGCCCAGAAACTCCGTTAAGGCCTTGGCATCTCGTGGTTGTGGGAACTGACGAATAGCCTCGACTCTCTCGGGGAGTGGCTCAACACCTTGCACTGTGACTCTGTGACCAAGGAAGTCGATGGCATCCACACCGAACACACACTTTGCTATGTTAACCACCAGGCCCTGCTCAGCCAACCTCTTGAAGAGCAGACGTAGGTGGTGCCGGTGCTCACTGGCATTGGAGCTGGCAATGAGGATGTCATCTAAGTAAACAAACAGGAATCCTTCCAGTCCCCGGCAGATTTGGTCCATGAGTCGCTGGAAGGCCTGTGCTGCATTCTTAAGGCCGAACGGCATCCGAAGGAATTGAAACAGGCCAAAAGGGGTTATAACGGCAGTCTTGGGTATATCAACAGCTGCCACAGGGATCTGGTTATACCCGCGTACAAGGTCTATCTTTGAAAAAATCTTTTTACCTTGCAGCTGTGCCGTGAAGTCCTGCATATGTGGGACTGGATATCGGTCGTGTGTGGTGGCGTCGTTCAAACGCCTGAAATCCCCACAAGGACGCCAAGAGCCTGGTGTCTTCTTCGGAACCATGTGAAGTGGCGATGCCCAAGTGCTGGAAGAGCGACGGACGATTCCTAGTCGCTCCATTTCAGCAAACTCACGTCGAGCGATGGCCAACTTGTCAGGTGACAAACGGCGTGCTTTGGCATGCGTTGGTGGACCTGTGGTAGGGATGCAGTGCTCTACGCCATGCTTCACCTTTACACTGGAGAACTGCGGACGGGTGACTGATGGAAAGTCCGTGAGGATATCAGTGAATTCGTTACTCACAGAGCAAGTGCTGAGACTGGAAGCCAGTGCTGTGTCACGTCGAACAGGTACATTCTCATATGTCTTTGCGTCGATGATGTGTGTAGTATAGACATCGATGAGGAGGTGGTTGCTGCAGAAGAAGTCAGCACCCAGCATCGAGCGAGTAACGTCAGCTAGGACAAAAGGCCATTTGAATTTACGGAAGCCCAAGTTGATAGCAATGGTTCTCGTACCAAATGTGTCAATTTTACTGCCATTGGCGGCGACCAGATGTTCTGTTTTCTGTCTACGACGGTCCTGGGAAGAGGCTGGGAAAACACTGACCTGCGCTCCTGTGTCTACAAGAAACTTGTGGCCAGTATTACGGTCCCACACATACAATAATTGGCTCATATTCCGGCCAGCCACCTGAGCCACTAGGTGCTGGCCTGACCGGTTCCCGAAGGTAAGTGGTGGTCTGCGACTGCCGTATAGGCACAGGGTGGTCTACAAGCCTTGGCTCTGTCTCCAAACTTGGCGTACCAACAAAGATTAGTTTTCCCAGAAGGTCGAGGTGGCAGGTTCTTCTTCGGTGGTCGGAAGGACGCGTTAATCGTGGACGAGGTAAGTTTGGCAGCCATGATGATGTCGGCCTTGCGTGCTAAACTGGGTAAGTTTTCTGTGGCAATTTGTACCCGGACCTCTTCTGGTAGTTGGCGCAAGAAAATGCGTCGAAGTAGTACTTCCCGGTCAACTGCGAGACTTAAAATGTGCGCACAAAGCTTCCAATCACCGAGTCCAGCGAGGTCAAGAAGCCGGTCTGCCTTCTGATCATCTGTGAGGCCGTAAACCTCCATCAGTTTGGCCTTAAGGTATGTGTACTGATCAGCTGGTGGTACATCTCCAGCCATTCGCTCCGCAACCACCGGATCCAAGGCAGTAAGAACGTAGAAATACCGAGTGGTGGAATCAGTAATATTTCTTGGGGCAAATTGAGCCTCGGTCTGTTGGAACCAAACGTCAGGCCTGGAGGCTACGAATGCTGGCAACTTGAGAGACACGGCGTTGACCGCAGTAGCCGCGGCCGTAGCGGCAGCAGAATCGGTACCCACTCGGTGGGTGTGGTGAAGCTGAGTTTCGAGAAAACGCCAGTTGGCGAGAGGTTTGGCTAGTAGTAAGTTCTACTTCTATTCGCTAGTCGGGGTCACCACTATAGGAGTCGGTAAGCGACCATTCGTAAGACTCCTATTCTTTTGAATCTTGGCAAACAATAATGCAACTCAATAAAGACAGGTAAGGTATCGAAGTCTCACGTGCGTGTGCATGCTACAGTTACATCATGAGTTCAAAGTTTGCGGGGGAAAAGCCAAGTCGCTACAGGGTAACAGTATTGCTGCTATCACATAAGGAATGCCCTCCTGTTCCTAGCAACTATAAGCTATTAGGTAACAGTGTTGCTGGTGAATAGCTATCACATAAGGAATTCCCTCCTGTTCCTAGCAACTATAAGCTATGGGGTAACAGTGTTGCTGGTGAATAGCTATCACATAAGGAATGCCCTCCTGTTCCTAGCAACTATAAGCTATGGGGTAACAGTGTTGCTGGTGAATATCTATCACATAAAGAATGCCCTCCTGTTTCTAGCAACTATAAGCTATGGGGTAGCAGTGTTGCTGGTGAGTAGCTATCACATAAGGAAAGTGCAAGGTCAGCAAATGTGGCTGCTCTGCCGGTGCTCATCTAAATATAATTCTTTGTAAACTGCAACACTAACCACATTAGAATTTCACACTTTCACAATTTTGTGCAGCTATACACCACTAAGACTCTCTCCATGCGTGCATGCAAGAGTCGGACTAGTGAGAAGCATTTCCTAGTGGAAACTACATTTCAACCGACAAGCCAATATTGCAGCCAGCCATCCTTTACCCATATTGCATCAACTTCTTAACACAAACCTGCTTATTTATCAGCATCATAGGACCATCACTAACCCATTTAGCGTTAAGTTCAACTAGCAGTGACCAAAATAATTATAGACTACAATAAAGTAACAATAAAGTAACTTTGGCTAAGATTCCACGACTCATTCTCCCGTAGACATCGGACAATGCACTAGGACCATTTCCACCCACTAGAGCCATTTCCACACGAGGGTGCTTGTAGCTAGAGAAATCTTCTCCTAGGTCTGTTGTCCCTCATTTGGAAGATCCTCAAAACTGTTGATTTATTACCCGTTTCATACTTATCGGGTAAGGGTTTTCAGATCATTTTCACGTGCAAAAGGGGAGGCTACGCGCGAAAAAGAACTCGCAAGACAAGCAATCTTTGATACAACACCAGTTCCTGAGGTCTGGCTATTATGGAGAGCATAGCACTCATGTCATACACAACTATCATTACAGTTACTATGTGATGTATTTAGAAACAAGATCGTCTCGCCATTGTTGCTTAAAGTAGACTTGGGTAGAACTTCCATGTAGATCGTGATATTTGGCCATAGCAAACGTTGCCAAAATTGACAATTGAAAATTTATAGCCTAGTTGTCTTCTGATGTGAGGTCTATAGGCCTTTCTACTTGAGAAAAGCCCCACCCCCATCTTAGACATATTTACCTCCCCCCAGCCTACACTGAAGGCAGTCGTTGCTAATGAACACACTGCACATGAATACAGTACACACATATAATGCACACACTACACATGAATACAGTGCACACATAATGCACACACTGCACATGAATACAGTGCACACATAATGCACATACTACACATGAATACAGTGCACACATATAATGCACACACTACACATGAATACAGTGCACATATAATGCACACACTACACATGAATACAGTGCACACACTACACATGAATACAGTGCACACATAATGCACACACTGCACATGAATACAGTGCACACATAATGCACACACTGCACATGAATACAGTGCACACATAATGCACACACTACACATGAATACAGTACACACATAATGCGCACACTACACATGAATACAGTGCACACATATAATGCACACATGAATACAGTGCACACATAATGGACACACTACACATGAATACAGTGCACACAATGCACACACTACACATGAATACAGTGCACACATAATGCACACACTACACATGAATACAGTACACACATAATGCGCACACTACACATGAATACAGTGCACACATAATGCACACACTACACATGAATACAGTACACACATAATGCGCACACTACACATGAATACAGTGCACACATATAATGCACACATGAATACAGTGCACACATAATGCACACACTACACATGAATACAGTGCACACAATGCACACACTGCACATGAATACAGTGCACACATAATGCACACACTACACATGAATACAGTACACACATAATGCGCACACTACACATGAATACAGTGCACACATATAATGCACACATGAATACAGTGCACACATAATGCGCACACTACACATGAATACAGTGCACACATAATGCGCACACTACACATGAATACAGTGCACACATAATGCACACACTACACATGAATACAGTGCACACATAATGCACACACTACACATGAATACAGTGCACACATATAATGCACACACTGCACATGAATACAGTGCACACATATAATGCACACACTACACATGAATACAGTACACACATATAATGCACACACTACACATGAATACAGTGCACACATAATGCACACACTACACATGAATACAGTGCACACACATAATGCACACACTACACATGAATACAGTGCACACATATAATGCACACACTACACATGAATACAGTGCACACATATAATGCACACACTACACATGAATACAGTGCACACATATAATGCACACACTACACATGAATACAGTGCACATATATAATGCACACACTACACATGAATACAGTGCACACATAATGCACACACTGCACATGAATACAGTGCACACACATAATGCACACACTACACATGAATACAGTGCACACATATAATGCACACACTACACATGAATACAGTACACACATATAATGCACACACTACACATGAATACAGTGCACACATAATGCACACACTGCACATGAATACAGTGCACACACATAATGCACACACTACACATGAATACAGTGCACACATATAATGCACACACTGCACATGAATACAGTGCACACACATAATGCACACACTACACATGAATACAGTGCACATATAATGCACACACTGCACATGAATACAGTGCACACACATAATGCACACACTACACATGAATACAGTACACACATAATGCGCACACTACACATGAATACAGTGCACACATATAATGCACACATGAATACAGTGCACACATAATGCACACACTACACATGAATACAGTGCACACACATAATGCACACACTACACATGAATACAGTGCACACATATAATGCACACATGAATACAGTGCACACACATAATGCACACACTGCACATGAATACAGTGCACACATATAATGCACACACTACACATGAATACAGTGCACACATATAATGCACACACTGCACATGAATACAGTACACACATAATGCACACACTGCACATGAATACAGTGCACACACATAATGCACACACTGCACATGAATACAGTGCACACACATAATGCACACACTACACATGAATACAGTACACACATAATGAACACACTACACATGAATACAGTGCACACACATAATGCACACACTGCACATGAATACAGTGCACACATATAATGCACACACTACACATGAATACAGTGCACACACATAATGCACACACTACACATGAATACAGTGCACACATAATGCACACACTGCACATGAATACAGTGCACACACATAATGAACACACTGCACATGAATACAGTGCACACATAATGTACACACTACACATGAATACAGTACACACATAATGAACACACTACACATGAATACAGTGCACACACATAATGCACACACTGCACATGAATACAGTGCACACATATAATGCACACACTGCACATGAATACAGTGCACACATAATGCACACACTACACATGAATACAGTACACACATAATGCACACACTACACATGAATACAGTGCACACATAATGCACACACTACACATGAATACAGTGCACACACATAATGCACACACTGCACATGAATACAGTGCACATATAATGCACACACTACACATGAATACAGTGCACACATATAATGCACACACTACACATGAATACAGTGCACACATATAATGCACACACTGCACATGAATACAGTGCACACATATAATGCACACACTGCACATGAATACAGTGCACACATAATGAACACACTACACATGAATACAGTGCACACATATAATGCACACACTACACATGAATACAGTGCACACACATAATGCACACACTACACATGAATACAGTGCACACATAATGCACACACTACACATGAATACAGTGCACACATATAATGCACACACTACACATGAATACAGTGCACACACATAATGCACACACTACACATGAATACAGTGCACACATATAATGCACACACTACACATGAATACAGTGCACACATAATGCACACACTACACATGAATACAGTGCACACACATAATGCACACACTACACATGAATACAGTGCACACACATAATGCACACACTACACATGAATACAGTACACACATAATGCACACACTACACATGAATACAGTGCACACATATAATGCACACACTACACATGAATACAGTGCACACATAATGCACACACTGCACATGAATACAGTGCACACACATAATGCACACACTACACATGAATACAGTGCACACATAATGCACACACTACACATGAATACAGTGCACACATATAATGCACACACTACACATGAATACAGTGCACACACATAATGCACACACTACACATGAATACAGTGCACACACATAATGCACACACTGCACATGAATACAGTGCACACACATAATGCACACACTACACATGAATACAGTGCACACATAATGCACACACTGCACATGAATACAGTGCACACATAATGCACACACTGCACATGAATACAGTACACACATAATGCACACACTACACATGAATACAGTGCACACATAATGCACACACTGCACATGAATACAGTGCACACACATAATGCACACACTACACATGAATACAGTACACACATAATGCACACACTACACATGAATACAGTGCACACATAATGCACACACTGCACATGAATACAGTACACACATAATGCACACACTGCACATGAATACAGTGCACACACATAATGCACACACTACACATGAATACAGTGCACACACTTAATGCACACACTGCACATGAATACAGTGCACACATATAATGCACACACTGCACATGAATACAGTGCACACATAATGCACACACTGCACATGAATACAGTGCACACATATAATGCACACACTACACATGAATACAGTACACACATAATGCACACACTACACATGAATACAGTGCACACATAATGCACACACTGCACATGAATACAGTACACACATATAATGCACACACTGCACATGAATACAGTGCACACATAATGCACACACTGCACATGAATACAGTGCACACATATAATGCACACACTACACATGAATACAGTACACACATAATGCACACACTACACATGAATACAGTGCACACATAATGCACACACTGCACATGAATACAGTGCACACATAATGCGCACACTGCACATGAATACAGTGCACACATATAATGCACACACTACACATGAATACAGTACACACATAATGCACACACTACACATGAATACAGTGCACACATAATGCACACACTACACATGAATACAGTGCACACATATAATGCACACACTACACATGAATACAGTACACACATAATGCACACACTACACATGAATACAGTGCACACATAATGCACACACTGCACATGAATACAGTACACACATAATGCACATACTGCACATGAATACAGTGCACACATATAATGCACACACTGCACATGAATACAGTGCACACATAATGCGCACACTGCACATGAATACAGTGCACACATATAATGCACACACTACACATGAATACAGTACACACATAATGCACACACTACACATGAATACAGTGCACACATAATGCACACTACACATGAATACAGTGCACACATAATGAACACACTACACATGAATACAGTGCACACACATAATGCACACACTACACATGAATACAGTGCACACATATAATGCACACACTACACATGAATACAGTGCACACATATAATACACACACTGCACATGAATACAGTGCACACATAATGCACACACTACACATGAATACAGTGCACACACATAATGCACACACTACACATGAATACAGTGCACACACATAATGCGCACACTACACATGAATACAGTGCACACATATAATGCACACACTGCACATGAATACAGTGCACACATATAATGCACACACTGCACATGAATACAGTGCACACACATAATGCACACACTACACATGAATACAGTGCACACATAATGCACACACTGCACATGAATACAGTGCACACATATAATGCACACACTGCACATGAATACAGTGCACACACATAATGCGCACACTACACATGAATACAGTGCACACATATAATGCACACACTGCACATGAATACAGTGCACACACATAATGCGCACACTACACATGAATACAGTGCACACATATAATGCACACACTACACATGAATACAGTGCACACACATAATGCACACACTACACATGAATACAGTGCACACATAATGCACACACTGCACATGAATACAGTGCACACATATAATGCACACACTGCACATGAATACAGTGCACACATAATGCACACACTACACATGAATACAGTGCACACACATAATGCACACACTGCACATGAATACAGTGCACACATATAATGCACACACTACACATGAATACAGTACACACATAATGCACACACTACACATGAATACAGTGCACACATATAATGCACACACTACACATGAATACAGTGCACACATATAATGCACACACTGCACATGAATACAGTGCACACATATAATGCACACACTACACATGAATACAGTGCACACATATAATGCACACACTACACATGAATACAGTGCACACATAATGCACACACTGCACATGAATACAGTGCACACATATAATGCACACACTACACATGAATACAGTGCACACACATAATGAACACACTGCACATGAATACAGTACACACATATAATGCACACACTACACATGAATACAGTGCACACATAATGCACACACTGCACATGAATACAGTGCACACATATAATGCACACACTGCACATGAATACAGTGCACACATAATGCACACACTGCACATGAATACAGTGCACACATAATGCACACACTACACATGAATACAGTGCACACATATAATGAACACACTACACATGAATACAGTGCACACACATAATGCACACACTGCACATGAATACAGTGCACACATATAATGCACACACTACACATGAATACAGTGCACACTACACATGAATACAGTGCACACACATAATGCACACACTACACATGAATACAGTACACACACATAATGCACACACTACACATGAATACAGTGCACACATATAATGCACACACTGCACATGAATACAGTGCACACACATAATGCACACACTGCACATGAATACAGTGCACACATATAATGCACACACTACACATGAATACAGTGCACACATATAATGCACACACTGCACATGAATACAGTGCACACATAATGCACACACTGCACATGAATACAGTGCACACACATAATGCACACACTACACATGAATACAGTGCACACATAATGCACACACTACACATGAATACAGTGCACACACATAATGCACACACTACACATGAATACAGTGCACACACATAATGCACACACTGCACATGAATACAGTGCACACACATAATGAACACACTACACATGAATACAGTGCACACACATAATGCACATACTGCACATGAATACAGTACACACATAATGCACACACTACACATGAATACAGTGCACACACATAATGAACACACTACACATGAATACAGTGCACACACATAATGCACATACTGCACATGAATACAGTACACACATAATGCACACACTACACATGAATACAGTGCACACACATAATGAACACACTACACATGAATACAGTGCACACACATAATGCACATACTGCACATGAATACAGTACACACATAATGCACACACTACACATGAATACAGTGCACACACATAATGAACACACTACACATGAATACAGTGCACACATATAATGCACATACTGCACATGAATACAGTGCACACATATAATGCACACACTACACATGAATACAGTGCACACACATAATGCACATACTGCACATGAATACAGTACACACATAATGCACACACTACACATGAATACAGTGCACACACATAATGCACACACTACACATGAATACAGTGCACACACATAATGCACATACTGCACATGAATACAGTGCACACATATAATGCACACACTACACATGAATACAGTGCACACATATAATGCACATACTGCACATGAATACAGTGCACACATATAATGCACACACTACACATGAATACAGTGCACACACATAATGCACACACTACACATGAATACAGTGCACACATATAATGCACACACTGCACATGAATACAGTGCACACATATAATGCACACACTGCACATGAATACAGTGCACACATATAATGCACACACTGCACATGAATACAGTGCACACATATAATGCACACACTGCACATGAATACAGTGCACACATAATGCACACACTGCACATGAATACAGTGCACACATAATGCACACACTACACATGAATACAGTGCACACATATAATGAACACACTACACATGAATACAGTGCACACACATAATGCACACACTACACATGAATACAGTGCACACACATAATGCACACACTGCACATGAATACAGTACACATATAATGCACACACTGCACATGAATACAGTGCACACATATAATGCACACACTACACATGAATACAGTGCACACATATAATGCACACACTACACATGAATACAGTGCACACATATAATGAACACACTACACATGAATACAGTGCACACACATAATGCACACACTGCACATGAATACAGTACACATATAATGCACACACTGCACATGAATACAGTGCACACATATAATGCACACACTACACATGAATACAGTGCACACATATAATGCACACACTACACATGAATACAGTGCACACATAATGCACACACTACACATGAATACAGTGCACACACATAATGCACACACTACACATGAATACAGTGCACACATATAATGCACACACTACACATGAATACAGTGCACACATATAATGCACACACTACACATGAATACAGTGCACACACATAATGCACACACTACACATGAATACAGTGCACACACATAATGCACACACTACACATGAATACAGTGCACACACATAATGCACACACTACACATGAATACAGTGCACACACATAATGCACACACTACACATGAATACAGTGCACACACATAATGCACACACTACACATGAATACAGTGCACACACATAATGCACACACTACACATGAATACAGTGCACACATATAATGCACACACTACACATGAATACAGTGCACACACATAATGCACACACTGCACATGAATACAGTGCACACATAATGCACACACTACACATGAATACAGTGCACACACATAATGCACACACTGCACATGAATACAGTGCACACATATAATGCACACACTACACATGAATACAGTGCACACATATAATGCACACACTACACATGAATACAGTGCACACATAATGCACACACTACACATGAATACAGTGCACACATAATGCACACACTGCACATGAATACAGTGCACACATATAATGCACACACTGCACATGAATACAGTGCACACACATAATGCACACACTACACATGAATACAGTGCACACACATAATGCACACACTACACATGAATACAGTGCACACATATAATGCACACACTGCACATGAATACAGTGCACACACATAATGCACACACTACACATGAATACAGTGCACACACATAATGCACACACTGCACATGAATACAGTGCACACACATAATGCACACACTACACATGAATACAGTGCACACATATAATGCACACACTGCACATGAATACAGTGCACACATATAATGCACACACTACACATGAATACAGTGCACACATATAATGCACACACTACACATGAATACAGTGCACACATATAATGCACACACTACACATGAATACAGTGCACACATAATCACACACTACACATGAATACAGTGCACACATATAATGCACACACTACACATGAATACAGTGCACATATAATGCGCACACTACACATGAATACAGTGCACACATAATGCACACACTACACATGAATACAGTGCACACATATAATGCACACACTACACATGAATACAGTGCACACATAATCACACACTACACATGAATACAGTGCACACATATAATGCACACACTACACATGAATACAGTGCACACATAATGCACACACTACACATGAATACAGTGCACACATATAATGCACACACTGCACATGAATACAGTGCACATATAATGCGCACACTACACATGAATACAGTACACACATAATGCGCACACTACACATGAATACAGTGCACACATATAATGCACACACTGCACATGAATACAGTGCACACACATAATGCACACACTGCACATGAATACAGTGCACATATAATGCGCACACTACACATGAATACAGTGCACACACATAATGCACACACTGCACATGAATACAGTGCACACATATAATGCACACACTGCACATGAATACAGTGCACACACATAATGCACACACTGCACATGAATACAGTGCACACATATAATGCACACACTACACATGAATACAGTGCACACACATAATGCACACACTGCACATGAATACAGTGCACACATATAATGCACACACTACACATGAATACAGTGCACACACATAATGCACACACTGCACATGAATACAGTGCACACATATAATGCACACACTGCACATGAATACAGTGCACATATAATGCGCACACTACACATGAATACAGTGCACACATATAATGCACACACTGCACATGAATACAGTGCACACACATAATGCACACACTGCACATGAATACAGTGCACACATATAATGCACACACTGCACATGAATACAGTACACATATAATGCACACACTACACATGAATACAGTGCACACACATAATGCACACACTACACATGAATACAGTGCACACATATAATGCACACACTACACATGAATACAGTGCACACACATAATGCACACACTACACATGAATACAGTGCACACACATAATGAACACACTACACATGAATACAGTGCACACATATAATGCACACACTGCACATGAATACAGTGCACACATATAATGCACACACTGCACATGAATACAGTGCACACACATAATGCACACACTACACATGAATACAGTGCACACACATAATGCACACACTGCACATGAATACAGTGCACACATATAATGCAACACTACACATGAATACAGTGCACACACATAATGCACACACTGCACATGAATACAGTGCACACATAATGCACACACTGCACATGAATACAGTGCACACATAATGCACACACTGCACATGAATACAGTACACACATAATGCACACACTGCACATGAATACAGTGCACACACATAATGCACACACTGCACATGAATACAGTGCACACATATAATGCAACACTACACATGAATACAGTGCACACACATAATGCACACACTGCACATGAATACAGTGCACACACATAATGCACACACTGCACATGAATACAGTGCACACACATAATGCAACACTACACATGAATACAGTGCACACATATAATGCACACACTGCACATGAATACAGTGCACACATATAATGCACACACTACACATGAATACAGTGCACACACATAATGCACACACTGCACATGAATACAGTGCACACATAATGCACACACTACACATGAATACAGTGCACACACATAATGCACACACTACACATGAATACAGTGCACACATAATGAACACACTGCACATGAATACAGTACACACATATAATGCACACACTACACATGAATACAGTGCACACATATAATGCACACACTACACATGAATACAGTGCACACATATAATGCACACACTACACATGAATACAGTGCACACACATAATGCACACACTGCACATGAATACAGTGCACACATAATGCACACACTGCACATGAATACAGTGCACACATAATGCACACACTACACATGAATACAGTACACACATATAATGCGCACACTACACATGAATACAGTGCACACATAATGCACACACTGCACATGAATACAGTGCACGCATAATGCACACACTACACATGAATACAGTGCACACATAATGAACACACTGCACATGAATACAGTGCACACACATAATGAACACACTGCACATGAATACAGTACACACATATAATGCACACACTACACATGAATACAGTGCACACACATAATGCACACACTACACATGAATACAGTGCACACATAATGCACACACTACACATGAATACAGTGCACACACATAATGAACACACTACACATGAATACAGTGCACACACATAATGCACATACTGCACATGAATACAGTACACACATAATGCACACACTACACATGAATACAGTGCACACATATAATGCACATACTGCACATGAATACAGTGCACACATATAATGCACACACTACACATGAATACAGTGCACACACATAATGCACACACTACACATGAATACAGTGCACACATAATGCACACACTACACATGAATACAGTACACACATATAATGCGCACACTACACATGAATACAGTGCACACATAATGCACACACTGCACATGAATACAGTGCACGCATAATGCACACACTACACATGAATACAGTGCACACATAATGAACACACTGCACATGAATACAGTGCACACACATAATGCACACACTGCACATGAATACAGTGCACACATATAATGCACACACTACACATGAATACAGTGCACACACATAATGCACACACTACACATGAATACAGTGCACACATAATGCACACACTACACATGAATACAGTGCACACACATAATGCACACACTACACATGAATACAGTGCACACATAATGCACACACTACACATGAATACAGTGCACACACATAATGCACATACTGCACATGAATACAGTGCACACATATAATGCACACACTACACATGAATACAGTGCACACACATAATGCACACACTGCACATGAATACAGTGCACACATATAATGCACACACTACACATGAATACAGTGCACACATATAATGCACACACTACACATGAATACAGTGCACACATATAATGCACACACTACACATGAATACAGTGCACACATATAATGCACACACTACACATGAATACAGTGCACACATATAATGCACACACTGCACATGAATACAGTGCACACACATAATGCACACACTACACATGAATACAGTGCACACACATAATGCACACACTGCACATGAATACAGTGCACACATAATGCACACACTGCACATGAATACAGTACACACACATAATGCACACACTGCACATGAATACAGTGCACACACATAATGCACACACTGCACATGAATACAGTGCACACACATAATGCACACACTGCACATGAATACAGTGCACACACATAATGCACACACTGCACATGAATACAGTGCACACACATAATGCACACACTGCACATGAATACAGTGCACACATATAATGCACACACTACACATGAATACAGTGCACACACATAATGCACACACTGCACATGAATACAGTGCACACATATAATGCACACACTGCACATGAATACAGTGCACACATAATGCACACACTGCACATGAATACAGTGCACACACATAATGCACACACTACACATGAATACAGTGCACACATATAATGCACACACTACACATGAATACAGTGCACACATAATGAACACACTACACATGAATACAGTGCACACACATAATGCACACACTACACATGAATACAGTGCACACACATAATGCACACACTACACATGAATACAGTGCACACACATAATGCACACACTGCACATGAATACAGTGCACACATATAATGCACACACTACACATGAATACAGTGCACACACATAATGCACACACTACACATGAATACAGTGCACACACATAATGCACACACTGCACATGAATACAGTGCACACATATAATGCACACACTACACATGAATACAGTGCACACATATAATGCACACACTGCACATGAATACAGTGCACACATAATGCACACACTGCACATGAATACAGTGCACACATATAATGAACACACTGCACATGAATACAGTGCACACATATAATGCACACACTGCACATGAATACAGTGCACACATAATGCGCACACTACACATGAATACAGTGCACACATAATGAACACACTACACATGAATACAGTGCACACACATAATGCACACACTACACATGAATACAGTGCACACACATAATGCACACACTACACATGAATACAGTGCACACACATAATGCACACACTGCACATGAATACAGTGCACACATATAATGCACACACTACACATGAATACAGTGCACACACATAATGCACACACTGCACATGAATACAGTGCACACATAATGCACACACTGCACATGAATACAGTGCACACATATAATGAACACACTGCACATGAATACAGTGCACACATATAATGCACACACTACACATGAATACAGTGCACACACATAATGCACACACTGCACATGAATACAGTGCACACATAATGCACACACTGCACATGAATACAGTGCACACACATAATGCACACACTACACATGAATACAGTGCACACACATAATGAACACACTACACATGAATACAGTGCACACACATAATGCACACACTACACATGAATACAGTGCACACACATAATGCACACACTACACATGAATACAGTGCACACATATAATGCACACACTGCACATGAATACAGTGCACACATAATGCACACACTACACATGAATACAGTGCACACATAATGCACACACTGCACATGAATACAGTGCACACATATAATGAACACACTACACATGAATACAGTGCACACATATAATGCACACACTGCACATGAATACAGTGCACACATATAATGCACACACTGCACATGAATACAGTGCACACATATAATGCACACACTGCACATGAATACAGTGCACACATATAATGCACACACTACACATGAATACAGTGCACACACATAATGCACACACTGCACATGAATACAGTGCACACATAATGCACACACTGCACATGAATACAGTGCACATATAATGCGCACACTACACATGAATACAGTGCACACACATAATGCACACACTACACATGAATACAGTGCACACACATAATGTACACACTACACATGAATACAGTGCACACATAATGCACACACTACACATGAATACAGTGCACACATATAATGCACACACTACACATGAATACAGTGCACACACATAATGTACACACTACACATGAATACAGTGCACACACATAATGCACACACTACACATGAATACAGTGCACACATAATGCACACACTGCACATGAATACAGTGCACACATATAATGCACACACTGCACATGAATACAGTGCACATATAATGCGCACACTACACATGAATACAGTGCACACACTACACATGAATACAGTGCACACATATAATGCACACACTGCACATGAATACAGTGCACACACATAATGCACACACTACACATGAATACAGTGCACACATAATGCACACACTACACATGAATACAGTGCACACACATAATGCACACACTGCACATGAATACAGTGCACATATAATGCACACACTACACATGAATACAGTGCACACATAATGCACACACTACACATGAATACAGTGCACACATATAATGCACACACTGCACATGAATACAGTGCACACATATAATGCACACACTACACATGAATACAGTGCACACACATAATGCACACACTGCACATGAATACAGTGCACACACATAATGCACACACTGCACATGAATACAGTGCACACATATAATGCACACACTGCACATGAATACAGTGCACACATAATGCACACACTACACATGAATACAGTACACACATATAATGCACACACTGCACATGAATACAGTGCACACACATAATGCACACACTACACATGAATACAGTGCACACACATAATGCACACACTGCACATGAATACAGTGCACACACATAATGCACACACTACACATGAATACAGTGCACACATAATGCACACACTACACATGAATACAGTGCACACATAATGCACACACTACACATGAATACAGTACACACATATAATGCACACACTGCACATGAATACAGTGCACACACATAATGCACACACTACACATGAATACAGTGCACACATAATGCACACACTACACATGAATACAGTGCACACATATAATGCACACACTGCACATGAATACAGTGCACACACATAATGCACAGACTACACATGAATACAGTGCACACACATAATGCACACACTACACATGAATACAGTGCACACATAATGCACACACTACACATGAATACAGTGCACACATATAATGCACACACTACACATGAATACAGTGCACACATATAATGCAAACACTACACATGAATACAGTGCACACACATAATGCACACACTACACATGAATACAGTGCACACATATAATGCACACTACACATGAATACAGTGCACACATAATGCACACACTGCACATGAATACAGTGCACACATAATGAACACACTGCACATGAATACAGTACACACATAATGCACACACTGCACATGAATAGAGTACACACATATAACAGGTAAGGACAAAATTGCTGTCACTAAAATAGATCAATCAAAATAATGGCATTCTATCGATGTTTATCCCAGGCACCCTCATATTTATTATTGTAGTAAAAAAAATTCATTGCCCCATCATGGTCTTGCTTTAGGCACCTCATCAAACATAAAAAATAATCATACCACATCACAAAATGCTCAAACCCCAAATAATGATGTTTGGTAAATTGATAATCCGTATAAGCAAGTTAATTAAAAACATACTCCCAAATAAAATGTGCCCGCTGTGCGCCCCTGTTGTGATTAAAAAAAGTAGAACCATTACACTGAATCAGATATGGCATAATAATACTCAATTCCCTGTAAACTATATAGTAAATATTAACCTGTTAAAGCCAAACTTTTTCTGGCTTATTTTCTTTTGCTACTAATTAGCCCATGTTGGGCCCAGGTCGCTGTAGTAAAATAGCATAAAGGGCTAGGGCGGTCAAACCCCCCCCCCCCCCTTATTTGAATAGTGGGTGACAAACTACTGTGAAAAAACCCTAAAATTTTTTTTTTTAAATTAACAAACCTCTGATAGTATAAATAAAAGCATACCACCATATTTTAAACCTTGCCTCACAATATATGTGTGACATCCTTGGTAAGTTGCCTCTCTAATCACATCCCACCATCACGCTACCATTGTCCCCATTATTATAACTACTAATAATCCAGTTTGACTTTAATGAAAATACATTTAACCTGCCCACCAGTTAAAAATGATCGACATGCCCCTATTAAGGCCATGGACTAGGATCTATATACTAAGTGATAAGAATGGTATACATCTAAGAGAGCCTAAGAAAATACCACATATTCATGAGTCGTGTGATTATATTGTGTTTGGTTACCCGAGTACAGTAGAGGAGGGACTTGTGAATGAGGAAGTCGTAGCACAATTCTTCCTGGCCGAACCTCACACACAAATCTCCTTCAGTTTAGGCTCTGTTCAAAATTATACTATCTATTTAACTTTCTTACATCTTATACCCAAATCCATGGTCATTCTTGCCACCTTTACCACATCTATCCCACAAAAAGGAAATACCCCCATTAAAACTATCAAGGTCAATGAACTATAAAACTCCCGACGATTTAAGTCCCTTGAATAATAGAAAACAACCCAAAACACACTCTATTATACACATAAATTGAGTACCCTGCAGATACAGTCGAATCCAATAAACCCGCTAAGATACTATACTCAAAAGCTGCCAATAAAGACAAAAACTCACTGATAAAGCTACAACTTAAAGGGATAGAAGCATTCGTCAAAACTATAACATACCAAACAACGGTATAGTTATAACCATCCCACGATAATTTTCATTAAACGAGTTCATATCGGTCATATAAAAAAAGTAATTGCCATAAATAAAGCTGAACTCACTAAACCATGAGCTAACAGTAAAAAAATAGCAGCAACTAAACTATGAATTGTATGGCTAAAAACCCCAACCATTACCAATCCCATATGAGCCTCTGAAGAATAAGCAATTATACACTTTAAATCTATCTGCCGACAAGTAGTTAAACCTCCATAAATAATCGCAAATAAAACTCAAACTCATAATTACAGGTGAAAAATATTCGGAGGCATCGGGAAATAAAGCCCACAAAAACCTAATAAAGCCATAGCCCCATAATTTTAATAAAAAACCCGCTAAAATCACAGAACCCGCCACAGGGGCCTCCACATGCACCTGGGGTAATCAAATATGAAAGGGATTATAATAGCTAAACTAAAATAAAACTCAAAAAAACTAAATATTGTAAGCCTTTTTCTATTTTTAAACAACATAAAATTTGATAATCAGTACTCCCCGCATTACCATAAAGTATAAAAGTATAAATAAGAAGCCTTGATTTTGTACTCCCTTGAACCCCAAATACCAATGATTAAATTAAAATTCTCCCAAATAAGATGTAAAACCCAACTAAATCTAATACTATAAAAAAAACCTATTAGTAATTCTTCTATAAACAATAGAATCTCGTTTATAAAAAACTTGATCGACTTTAAACTTATTAAAACAGCCGTCAATATTATTTAAAAAAATAGATATCCCATCAACCCCTAAAACAATAACCCCGAATTCCGGCTCTACACAAGGCATTCACTCTAACCGGTGAACCTCTTGAAATTGCTCCGCCCCATCAAAAGATGACCATAAAAGAATAGTCCCGGTTAATGTCAATACAGACCATTCTAACTTTCCATAAACGCATTATCTCATTTCTAGGGGTTATTAATAGAGCCACCATCCCCATTAGAGGCAATATTAGTACTGATTTTAACATTGATCATATAAGAATCAAACTCTTATAGTATACCCAGAAGAGGGCCGGAATCGAACCGACTTATGGTAAGACCTTCTTTATTAATATAGCCTGGGGAGGCCCTTCAACCCTACTAAGCCCCAGAAACAAACCCCAATAACCCAAAACTCAAAGGTAAATAAGATTTCATAATAATGACATTACCTGATCCTATCTAATTCTAGGAGAACTCCCCCTTATCCAAATAAATAGAAAAGTAAAAAATTAATTTTTATTCCAAATACCCCACTACAGGCCAGCACATTTCAGGGAACTTGAGCACAACACCCCCAAAAAAGAACCACCCCCAAAGCAGACATTAAAATTATATGACTAAAAAAATAAGGCTAATGGACATGCTCAAGTATTCCACATTAAACCTTGAGACTAATTCAGACTCCCCTTCTGTTAAATCAAATGGTACTCTATTAGTTTCGGCTAAAGCAGACACAAAAAAACATTATTGTATATAGCTGGAAATAATGCTATTAGATATTCTGAGATACCGTCATCTCCATTAAATTTAAAGATCCCGCAAATAAAACAACAGAAATTATAATTACCCCAATTGACACCTCATAACTTATCATTTAGGGGGCCCCCTGATCGCCCCTAAAAAGCATATTTTTAATTACTCAACCAACCCGACAACCCGACATTAAACACTAATAGAAGAAATCACAAATAAATATAAAATCCAGACCCCTATATCTCGCCTAATGTCAAATACGCTATTGAGGCACCAAAATACATGCCACTCCCATTAAAACTACAATCATGTTCCTAAGTACGGGCAGGAATCGAACCTGCACCTAACAGCCCTGCAAACCGCATCAATGACCTCATTGCCCCCGTACCCATAACCCCAACCCGAGTCGTTTCTTCATCATACACCATGTCTCTACTTTATCCCTTCCCAGGGTGTTTCTCTCTCTTAAATACTAATTTTACTTAAATACTAATTTTATAATAAAGACATGAGTAAAATACTAATTTTATAAAGGTATAAGTCCACAGCAAGATTAATATATAAGAGACTCCCGTTAATAATTTAAATATATTAGACCGAGATGGAATCGAACCAACTTCTATATTGTTATTAGCAATACGTTTTACCTTAAGTCTACACAGAATTGATCAATAAATTAATATTTAGATTTTAGCAATAAAATAAATGTTCACATAAACCTATGACAATGTCTTATTCTCAGACAATCTTCAGAAACATCTAATGATATTTTCCTTCTCCCTTTAGATGCCTTCAGGAGGGATTAAAATTAGAGCTCCACCCTCTGATTTTACACTATCGTAGCTAACCAACAATAAATTTGAGCCTAAATAATTGGTTCACCAGCGGATATCTATCACCCAATCCTTTCGTACTAAAGTGTAGTTATATCTTAAGTTTCAAATCAAAATTGTCCCGACCTAGCTTGAACTCAAATCATATATGATTTTGATAGTCCAACCCTTGGAAGTAGCTGCACCTCCAGGACATCGCAATTCAACATCGAGGTCACAAACTCCGTCATCAATAAGAATTCTCAAACGAAATTATGCTGTTATCCCCTTGGTAACTTTTATTCGTTGCTCGCTAGCAAATCCACTCTCCCACAGCATGAATAGAACTAATTTTACTGTGCCAGCTTGTAAGTCCTCCTTACTGTCAGGCTTTTTCTTTATATTATTTCTTTACCTTTGTTCACCTTCGTTACTGAAGGGTATCGCCCCAACCAAACTGTCCAACTTCTTAGAGGATTGCGCCGTGCGCATTCTCGATGTGATGTAACTGGACTGCTTCACCAAGTATCATAAAGAGATGTATATAGGCAAGCTGTGTATTGGTGAGCATGCGTGAGGTAAGGGGTCGTTTACTAGGTAAGAGGTCTTACATAGCAATGTCCATACATGCACACAGGTATCGATATATAGTCTAGCTAGGTTAGTTAGTCCCATATTGGCTACCTCCCCCCAAGTTGGCCGCCAGGGCTACTGATGATCTTGGGACTTATATCCGTAGCGGTCAAAGGGCTTTGGTCCTCGCTTGCTGCGGCGTGGTGTTGGTGTTGGGGTGTTGGGGTGGTCGAATGGGGCCATCTTGTCCATGGTCTTGGTGGCCGTGTTGGTTGGACGTGTCAGTCACGCCGGTGTTGTGGCCACGGAGGTGTATGATCGTTGGGTGGGAGGTGGTTGTGGAGAAGTCCGAGTTGGTGGGCTTAGGTGTACTCTGGGTGGTGAGGGGGGATGGGGCGGTGGTTGGTCAGGTGGGGCGCTGAGAGCTGGCGTCACTGGGGTCGGTGGTTGAGTCGGGCTGCTCGGGTTGGGTGGTGAGATCGCCGGTGCGGGTGGCGCTGTTGGTGGCTCGGGCGTGGTTGGATTAGGGGTGAGCGATGGCCCGGCCGCTGCTGGCGGTGTGTAGTTCACTCGGGGGAGTTCCCGCTGAAGCGGATGGTCTGGCTCGGTTGGGAACGGGTTGTATCGTCGCAGGTAGCGTCTGTTGCGGGTTGTCAGGCGTCCGGACCCATCCACCCTGATGGAGTATTTGTGGTACTGGAGTACTTCCACAACTGTTCCGGATTTGTCCCACTTCGTTGGGTGGCGGCCGGTCTGATTTTGGATGAGTACCGCGTCACCGCAACAAAGGGGGGACAGGCCGTGGGAGTGCTCGTCCCATCTTGCTCGGCCCAATGTCTGACGCTTCGATAGGGCATGTTCCCTTTGCTCTCGTTTGTTGTCCCATTCTCTGTGTGGTTGAAAGCGTGGCGGGATTCCTGGGAGGAGGTCCCTGGTGGCTCGGCCAAAGAGGTTGGTGGCCGGGGACATTCCAGTATCGGGGCTGGGGCAGTTCCGGTACTGGAGGAGGGCTTTGTGGAATGAGTTGAGTAGGGAGCCTCCCGGACCGGTGTTCCCGGCGATCAGGCGTTTGACGGTCTTCACTGCGCTCTCCGCACGGCAGTTAGCGTGGGGGTTGTAGGCCGATGCTATCCTGTGATGGACTCCCCATGCCGTTAGGAATTCCCTGGTCGTGTTGGCCGCGAACTCTGGGCCCCCATCAGACGTGAGTGTGTCTGGGATGCCGAATGTGGCAAATGTTTCTCGGAGGGTGGTGGCGAGGCCAGCTGCTCCGTTGCATGCTGGGGCGACGATCGGCCAGCCGGAGTACCTATCGACCAGCACTAGGTACGTGGAGCCTTCATGGTGGAAGTAATCCGCGCATAGGTGCTGGAAGGGGTACTCCGGGTCGATTGGTGTGGTTGAGGGCATGGCCGGTTGGGAGGGTGCATTGCTGTTGCACGTGGGGCATTGGTTGCGGGTTGCAGCGATGTCACCGGTGAGGCCGGGCCAGAATAGGGATGTTGATGCTCGAGCCGTCATGCCGCTCGTGCCTTGGTGGGCTGCATGGAGTGCTGCTAGGCATGCTGGGCGGAGAGTGGCTGGGATGACTAGTCGTTCCCCGCGGCATATTACTCCGTCTACGACAGAGAGTTGGTCGAGGTATTGGAAGTACTCTCTGAGGTTGGGTGGCATCATGTGCTTGTTGGGTGGGGAGCCTTCTTCAATATAGAAGATGAGGTCCTGCATGGCTGGGTCCGCTGCTGTGGCGATCTGTAGGGCCTCCCAGTTGATGGGGATGGTTGAGATGACCAAGCACATTGCGATTGCCAGTCCATTGTCCTCGCATGGGGTGATGGTGGGGCCAGACAGGCTTGCTGCTGACGATGGGGGGCTGGCAGGGCATGCAGTTGATGGTGTGGCAATGTCGTCCTGGAGGTGAAGGCGTTGTGGGAGCCTGGTCCCGGATGGGTGGCGTGAGATGGCGTCGCTGGTGTGGTTTCTCACGCCAGGGATGTACACCATCCGGAACCGGTACCTCAAGGTCTTCTCCTTGAGGTTACGGAGTCTGGGGTTGGGGATGTCCTCGAGGCAGCGGTCGCCGAAGAGTTTGAGCAGTGGCTTGTGGTCCACTGCGACGACGAGGTCGCTGCACCCGAGGACAAAGTGTCGAGCCTTATCCAAGGCGTCTGCCTCAGCGAGGGCTTCCCCTTCCACTGGGGCGTATCTCGACTCTGCAGGGTGAGTGAATCGCGAGCCCACCAGGGTGACTCGCCAACCGTCCTGGCAACAGAAGATCTCGCGGGACGGGCACTGGCAGTGCTTCTGGAATAGCCAGTACCCGATCCCGTCTTTGCTCCAATCAGTTGCCAGGCAGGTTGGGCGGTCTTTGTCGAAGATGGTGCCTTCCCTGATGCGCTCGCAGATCTCGTGCTTGGATGCCGAGAAGGAGCGGGCCAGTTCGTCTGTCCAGAGGAATGGGGTTGATGGCTTGAGGAGGTTGTGGAACGGGAGCATGATTGTAGTCATTGAGAAGGCGTACGCCACCTGGTTGACCAGGCCGAACCAGGCGCGTACATCCGTGATGCCCGATGGTGTGGGGAAGTTGGTGATGGACTCGAGGAACCTGGAGCACGGTTTGACCTCGGTCATGGTGATGTCGAACCCGGCAAATTCCACCTCGTCTTGAGCGAAGCGGAACTTGTGCGGGTTCAGGGTGATGCCGTTGGCGGCACAGATGTCCAGCCACTCCGTCGCCTGGTGGTAAGCTGATTCGATGTCATCCGACCAAAGCAGTGTATCGTCGATGCATTTGGTCTTCGACCGGACGTGGGCAACGAGGGCGTCGTACCTTGCTGTGTAGGCATCACCCGACGCGATGTACCCCTGTGGGGCGGACCTGTACCGGTACCTGCCCCAGGGGGTTATAAATGTTGTGAAGTGGCGGTCCTGTTCGGACAGTGCCACGGAGTGGTAGCCGTTCCAGGCGTCGAATATCGTCTTCTTCGTGTTGCCTGGAACGGCGCGTGCCTGGTGAAATGGCGACGGGCAGTGGTGTGTCTCGCGCGTGGCGTGCTGGTTGAGGGGTTGGAAATTGATCGTCCTCCTGAGTGACCCGTTCTTTTTGGTGCAAATGACCATACGGTGGCACCAAGTGACAGGCGTTCCCAGGGGGACTTTCTCCAACACGCCAAGGCGGACGTCCCTGTCAAGGCCGGCTTTCACCTCCTCCTGCCAATGTATTGGGATGTCAATTGGGGTGTGGCACGGCTTGGGGACGGCAGTGGGGTCGATGTTTAGGGAGAGTGGTGGTCCGGACATCATGGGTAGCGGCTGGTTCTCACAGACGTTGAACGCACTTGCCGAATAGAGGTCGAGCAAGTGACGTTCGAGTCGTTCCCTGTTTGCCTCGGTGGCTGGAAATGGCAGGGACGTGGGTCTGGCAGGAGGGGGAGCTCTGGTGGGGCACGAACATGTCCTGTGGGGTTGGGGGGCATTTCTTGCTGTGGTTGGCTCACTGAGGGGTCTGCGGCTGGTGGGTTGGTTTGCAGGGGAACTGTGGTTCTGGTCTGCAGGGCCGCTGTAGTGGGGTGTGCGTCGGACTCCCGTATACCCGTGCCGTTTCCCGAAGGTGGCGTCAGCGCACAGAGGGGGAACCCCGTGTGGATCAACCCGAGGTCGGTGCACGTCGCAAGGCTGAGGTAGAGCTTGGATGCGATGGCGCTAAAGTAGACCATCTGGCGGGTTTGGTAGCCAGTGGCTCTGATGGTGATGCGGAGAAGCGCTGCCCCGAGGATGGGCATGTTGGTCCCGCTTGCTGAATGCATTGCAAGGCATGTAGGGATAAGGTCGTGGTCTTCCAGGTGTAAGGCTTTCATCAGGTGTGGGCCCGCCAGACAGCTCTGACACCCTGTGTCCGCCATTCCTGTGGTGGCGAGGTTCGGGGTCTCTCGTCTGAGTGTGTGCCCGTGGGTTAGGAAGTCCTCCCTGTGGGTTGACACAATGACATCGATCAGGGGCTGTGGTGGTGAGCGTCGTTGGGTCCATCGTTGTGACGAGGAGTCCCAGGACTGGTGTGGTAAGGCGCCTTCGCTCATGGTGTCGAGCTCTTCTGAGACGGCACTCTCATTCTCTGCCAAGTTCTGCCAGCACATGTGTGATGAGTGGTTGGGCCTGCCGCAGGAGGTGCAGGTGGTGCCGAACGCTGGGCAGTGGACGCGGCGGATGGCTGTCCGCTCCTGTTCTCCGTGGCCTTGTAGGCCACAGAAGCAGCAGGTGGCGCGCGGGTTGACATTGGGTTTGGCTGGGGTGGTTGGGTGGGCGTGGCTTCTGGTAGGGGTCGTCTTTTGGTTACCTCCTCTGGGAGGGGTGGGGCGTGAGGTTTGATGGGTGTGGTCCTGCTCGGTTGGCGTGGCGTGTCCCGCGTGGGGCGGCGCTGCTGGCGTCTGTACCCACTCATCAAGGCGTCCTCACCCTCACCGTCATCGAGGGCACTCATCGAGGTGGGTGTGGTGATAGTTACCGCCGATTTCTTCCCTGCGGCCCTCACCTCGACGAAGCGGATGGTGTTCTCAACGCTCATGTCCTGGTCGGTATGCTTGAGCAGATCCTCCTAAGGCCGATGCAGAGCTGATCTGCCACCCTCTCCTCTCCCTGGTTGCTAACGTGGTCGCAACCGGTGCATTTCTTGAGGAAGCGGCATACCTCGGCCTGCCCGCGTAGTCTGGCAGCGAAAGATCTGATCGGCTCTCCCCTGTCTTGTGTCATGCGCGATAGGGCCACCCTGGCCACCTTTGGGTTCTCCTCCCTGACTGCGAGGGCCTTGATGGCGGCTAGCAGCTCGGCCTCTGGGAGTTCCTCAACAGGTAAAGGAGCAATGGTGTTGCGGGTGACATCGCGACGCAACTTGGTTTCCAGACATTCTAGCAGCTGTATGCTGGTGTCGGTCCCTGATAGGTGCACTGCTTGGGAGTATGCCCTCCACCTGGTGAGGAAGTATGTCCACCCCTCCGTCGTGCCCCCAGCCGATATCTCTGGGCGCCGGACTGGTACTGGTTTGGCTCTGATTGCCTGGTTGTGGATGATGGCATGGGTCGACAGGACAGCTGCTGCCACGATAGGGTTCATGTCTGCCGGCGTGGTGAACTCGCAGTCGGAGGACAGCTGACTGCCATGAGTGGGTACCAATTGGAGTAACGCTACGAAGCGAACGATTCCTGGTCTAGCACTTCTGCTGGCTAGCTAGGTAGCCTAGGTTAGCTAACAGGATTGTAAAAGAGCACTTCTTGCCTACATAGAGGATTGCACCGTGCGCATTCTCGATGTGATGTAACTGGACTGCTTCACCAAAGAGTGTAGGCAAGAAGTGCCGTGTATTGGTGAGCATGCGTGAGGTAAGGGGTCGTGTACTAGGTAAGAGGTCTTACATAGCAATGTCCATACATGCACACAGGTATCGATATACAGTATAGTCTAGCTAGGTTAGTTAGTCCCATATTGGCTACGTGGAACTTTCATATGCACCCACATAATCTGTTTAAAAAAACAATTTAAGCCTCCAGTAAAGCTCAACAGGGTCTTCTCGTCTTACAATTTGTTTGTAGTATATTCACTACCATTTCAATTTCACTGGTTTTTATCTTGAGACAGTGGGGCATTCGTTACGCCTTTCGTACATGTCAACAATTAATTGACAATTGACTGCGCTACATTATCACGGTCAGAGTTACCGCGGCCATTCAATTGCCCTTAATTAAATCATTTATCTTACCATTTAAATTTAGATACAACCATTGGGCAGGCCTCACCTCCAATACCACAAGCCCCAAACTTACCTAAAAGCTATATTTTTGGTAAACAGTCGACACCCCCTCTTTTCTGAGACTAATTATAAGCTTTAAACCCAATAATTAGCACCCCAACTCGCGAACTTACAGGGTCATTTTGCCCAGGTTCCTTCAGATAAATTCTACCAACTTAATGCCCACTTGTGTTAGTTTTAGTACAGCCTCCATTAAAATAATTTTTTCATTTATTATTTTTACCCATTATCCTATAACATTTCATTTCTTAAGGACTGCATAACCCAATATCAAAATCATTGGTAACCTTGGGCCATGAATAATGTTTCTCACATTATTTTTTACTCATGTTCGCATTATCACCACTTACAGAACGTTCTACTACCATAATACAGTATCCAGAGTTTTGGTCTCTTTATTAACTTATATAATTATACCACCCAGATTTTTAGAACCTATTAATTTGTTAAGTGAGCTGCTATGCCCTCTCCCAAAGATCGCTGACTCTAGGCCTACTTACATATTATCACACTTAATAACCTCCTTTCACAATTAATTATGTTTTAACTTCTGGTCTAGGGGGTTCCCTTTTAAACAATGAACCTTCTCGCCCTTTGTCCGTCTATCATTTTTATTTTTACACTTTCATAGTTTGATTTATAGATATTTCTATTCGGTGCTTTACCCTGTAAAAATTAAAACTAATGACGCACTACAAAAATAAACCAGATATTTCCAAGTTTGATTGGCGTTTTACCCCTAACCACAGGTCCTCCAAAAAAGTTGCCACATTTACCGGTTCGTTCCTCCCTCCCCTCTATTAATGGGCTTGAAACTGCTCATGGCTAGATCACTTGGTTTCGGGCTCTATTTGACTAATGCTTAATTATTAAAACTTGTTTTCACTCATCTATAACTAATTGAAATTTGCCAAATCCTTATCTAATGAACCCATTATTCAAAAGGTACGACAAATATTGTCTGCTTGTAAGTAACTAATTTCAAGATCCTAAACTGGAGTTAGTTGGATCTTATGTTTTCCCTCACAGTACTTATGCACCCTCAGTATGTTATAATTTTGAAATTTAGATAAATGGAATACCTATTTCAAATAATTCTACTCTTTAAACATATATATTTATATGCTCAGAATATAATCATTGCCATTCTCATGGGCCTGTTACCCTCTTTGATACTCTCAAATGACACCCTTCTACTTTCGCTCGCCGCTACTCACAGAATTTCGCTTGATTTTTACCTTTAGTGCTTAGATGCTTCAGTCCTGAGTACGAGTCTCATTATGTACAAAATAAACAAGTAAAGAATGGATAGTTAGGATGTTATAATGGGGCGTTATATACGAAATCGTCGAGGAAAAAACTCAGGGTCCACGAAAATAAGGGTATTAATGATTGGAAATCACTTATTTTACCCGATAAATTATACATACATTAATCCAAGAACATTTTCCAATCCTCTCACTCTGTTACGACTTTCTCGACCTCATAAATATTTCATGATATAACCCAGAATATGCCTTTACTTTTACTTATTCTCCTAAAGTTATTCCTCTTTTCTTATAACTTTATCCTTAAAAAACGTTTACTTAGTTAAGGTGACAGGCGATTTGTACGAACACGGAATAATTATTCACCAGAGCGCCCTACTCTACAATTACTATTAAATCTTTCTTCATACTCTCTCTTTCAAAGACTATTCCGATTTTTTACTTTTCAACCAACCTTTTTTTTAAATATAGCGCATGTATAGTCCAAAACATTAGGAACATAACGACCTGACCTTCTCAACTTAATAATAACCTAGGGCTGAGCCTATTCTATTTCTTTCAAAACACAAACTGCCGACGGCCATGCAACACCGGGCCTATGTAGTTACTTAAATCCCCCCCCCCCCCCCCCATATTTCCTTCCAATTTTTGGTAAAATTATCTGCGGATCATGGAATTAAACCACATCCTTCTCTAATGATGGCCAATTTTAGTCTTGTAATCATAGACTTCAGGCCAAATTTTCTTAAGTTATCATGGATTCTTAAAAAATCTAAAATTCATAGTTTGCAGCAAGAACTACCAGCTCCCCCCTGTTTGCTCTCCCAGCTTTCAAATATCGGTTTTTAACTAGTAATTTACCTACATCCTTGATACTCCAACTTATATCCCAACTTTTCATTCTTTCATAAATCATTCCATTTACCCCTTTAAAACCTCCTTATCCCATCTCACACTTACCTACCCTTTACGCCTTTTATGGGAAAAACTTAAGCCTTACGTTTAACCGCATCTTCTGGCACGTATATTAGACAGCTTTATTTGCAACATCTCTGCACAATAGTCTTTACTGCAGCCTCTAAACAAGACTCCCCCCTTGTTTCAGTGGAAGCGTGGTCTCTCAACTATGCATCTCTGCTTAGATATAACTCAAAAAGGCTGAGCCATCAATATACTATACATTTCCTCTAGTTTCATTAGCTAGCTCTAAGAAATTACTCACTTATACGGGGATTTTAACCCTAAGTGCCTGACCCAATTCTCTATGTGTGGGGGAGCAAGTGCCTGACTCAAGTCTGTGTGTGTGTGGGGGAGCAAGTTCCTGACCCAAGTCTGTATGTTTGGGCGGAGCAAGTGCCTGACCCAAGTCTATGTGTGTGGGGGTAGCAAGTGCCTGACCCAAGTCTGTGTGTGTGGGGGAGCAAGTATCTGACCCAAGTCTGTGTGAGTGAGGGAGCAAGTGCCTGACCCAAGTCTGTGTGTGTGGGGGAGCAAGTGCCTGACCTAAGTCTATGTGTGTTGGGGAGCAAGTGCCTGACCCAAGTCTGTATGTGTGGGCAAGTACGAGACCAAAGTCTGTATGTATGGGGGAGCAAGTGTTTGACCCAGTTCTGTATGTGTGGGGGAAGCAAGTGCCTGACCCAAGTCTGTATTTGTGGTGGAGCAAGTGCCTGACCCAAGTCTGTATGTGTGGGCGGAGCAAGTGCCTGACCCAAGTCTGTATGTGTGGCAGAGCAAGTCTGTATGTGTGGGGGAGCAAGTGCCTGACCCAAGTCTGTATATATGGGTGGAGTAAGTGCCTGACCCAAGTCAGGGCTAGGGCTAGGGCTAGGAATGGATTGTGAACGTTCGAGATGGGAAAATGAGCATTTGCAGCGCTTCTTCACGCCAGAATCAGTGCACCAGGAGAGCTCTCAGTCGCTTCTCCAGAAAGCATGGCTAGTACCTCCAGCTCGGAGGCGGTATCAAAGTGGCATCATTTTGCAAGCTGGAAGCCGAGGAAGATGTTGATGCATATTTCGGAGCATTTGAGGCACATATGGAGTTCCATGATGTACTCAACAGTCAATGGAGTAAGTATCTTCGACCATTATTAAACCAGATGCTATATGGCGATGGATGCAATGGAGAGAAAGCAATACGATGTGCTAAAGGAGACCCTGTCCCAACACTACAGGATCTTGCAGGAAACATACTGAGCGAAGATGCTACAGGTTCGACAAAAGGCAGATGAAAGCTGGACAACTTGTGGAAACAGGTACCTGAACCTTTGTTGGGAGTGGGTAAAGGATTGCTCCACTTTAAGAGACATGATGGAACTATCATCCATCGATGCTCTGACCAAGTTGATGCCTAAACTAATTTCTAACCATGTAAGGGATCATGCTCCGAAAACGTTAAAGGAGGCTACCAAGCTGGCGGACGAGTTCATTGCACACGGGGGTGGAGTCTTGACCAAATCAGTGAACGGGAGGTGGCTGACAGGGACCATGGAAGGAGGCAGCATAGACGAGAAGAATGCCCACGATCAAGGAAGGATGCAAATTCTCAACAAAGAGAACAGGAGACAACCACCACAAGCAAAACTGACAGAAGTAAGCAGCAGGAAGTCCAGTGGAAACTAGAAGAAGCAACCAAAGTATAACCCTGTGCGCAGATCAAGGTGTTTCGCATGTAATTATTATGAACACTACTCTTCTGACTGTCCCAGGAAGGAGCGCAACAACTCTCCTCGACTTGAAGACCTCAATTTAGCTATCTCCCTGACTGCTCGAGAGAGAGAAAGCTGATCTGGTGGAGTCTGAGATTGTCCGCAAGGTGGTCATACCTGGAAAGAGGACAAGATGTGGATTGAATACTTCTGGATACAGGAGCTGACAAGACAATGGTAAAAAGCTGCTTGGTACCTGACACTACTAAGATGGGAGAAGTAGTGCAGATGAGCCGTACACCGGAAGGGGGGAGTCACACCCTGGAAGTTGCCCATCGCAGGGTCACACTGATGGTGGCTCTGGAGGAGCATGGTAAGTATCATGTGCTATTAGGTACTAACTTTCCAGCTGGGTCAGCAGCTGGTCAATGCCTAAGCTCTCCAGATGGTGCAGACCTGACCTCAAATAAGTAGGAAAGAAGACCTATTGTTGGAGCCAAGCCCCAACAGAACCTGCAGGCAGCAGCCTCCAGGCCAAGTAACAATAGCATGTTAATTAGGATTAATCAGATGTTAGCGATCTAGGTGTGAGTCATGGGAATGTTAAAATAGATTATGTAATGTACTGTGCTGTGTAGATTTCATTGGCCATCTGTGATGTAATGTTGATGAAATCACCATATGTATGCCCATTGGGGGTGGCTGAGAGTATTTAAGCTCAGGACTGGTCAGTTCTGAGTTTGTACAACTACAGTTGCTAATCCAATCTAAGCCTTAAATGCCTAAACTTCCCTGGCTAGGTTAGCTAAGGTTGAGCAGCCAACTCAGGACTCTATTGGCAGCCAATTTACAGTTAGCCAATGCTTCCGGAGTCGGAGGGTTATCGGGAGCAATCCACCCCTTCCCTATGGACTAAGCTCTAACGCCTATATACCCCAGAACAACCAAGAGCCTATCCTAGAGAGTCCATGGGAGAAGCTACCTCGGAAGTGAGCGAAACTGAGTCAGACTACGGAAAAGATGATGAAACAAGCGAATTCACAGAAGATGAACCCTCAACCAAAACAGAGATGATGGATTCTGAGAGGAAGAAGCCCTCTACATCTGCTAAAAGGGCAGAACAAAAGGCCTGGAGAGAGAAGGTCCTGGAGAAAATGCTTCGGGAACAACAAGATAGAGGAGCATTTAAAGAGCAGCAGGACGAAGATGAAACTCTGGACGCACTTTGTCAACACGCTGAAACCACGGACAGTCCTTTAACGATGAAAGATGGACTATTATGGAAGAGATCCACAGATAGAATGGGTGAGGATGTGTTGTATGGTACCTTGTGAAGAAGAGAGGACTAGTATACTGTCTCTGGCCCACAAGCCAGGACATTTGGGAAGGGACAGAACACACAGACGGCTGGCAGATGAATACCACTGGCCAGGTATGTATGCTGATGTGCGTTAAATGTGTCAAGCTTGTAGTGAGTTTCAAAAGGTTGCATGTTGGAGGAAGCAGCCAGCCCCACTTTGCCCTACTGGTAATAGATGGACCATTCTCAAGAATTGGGATGGATATGGTTGGACCACTACGCCACACCCGAGCTGGAAAGAAACATATTTTGGGGTTGTGGACCATGCAATGCGGTGGCCTGAGGCAATGGTACTGCAGTCTACAGACAGTCAGACAGTGGCAGACGAACTCCTCGTTCTTTTCACCAGGACAGGCGTACCGTGAGAGATTTTAACAGATTGCGGATCGAACTTCACAGGACGGCTGATGAAGGAGTTGTACCGGTCACTGGTAATGACGGTACTTCGAACTACTCCATAACACCCAGAAGGAGACGGACTCATGGAGAGGTTCAATGCAACTCTCAAGTCCATGTTGAAGAAGACCTTAAAGCTATGGAATGGTCAATGGGACTTGGCTTTACTCCACGTGCTGGGGAATACCGAATGGCCCCACACGAAACCACAGGTTTCACCCCTTCTGAACTGCTCTATGGGAGGCAGATCAGGGGACCACTCCAGAACTTGAAGGAACAGTGGACGGCAAAGGAGGGGACACCGACCGACATTATGACGTACATAACTACCATGCAGGATCAATTTGAGGAGTTACAAATGGTATCTCGAGAAGAGAGTAGCAACAGAAATTGAAATATAAACACAATTTCGACTGGAAAGCATGGGCAAGGTCATTCCTTCCAGGAGACCTGGTCTTGTTGAGGACTCCACCGAAAGGACAAAGTCTTCATGCTGAGTGGAATGGACCCTACCTGGTGATACAAAGATGTGACAAGACGACATATTATGAACTCCATATGCCGGACCATCCCAAGAGAAAGGTAAAAAGGCATATTAACCTATTGAGACCTTATAATTCTACAGCTTTAGGCTGCCTGGATGCAACTAAGATCTTGGAAAGAGAGATGCCTGACTGCTTCAAAGATGAGGAAGGCGAGTTGCTACCCGACACAGAAGCAGAAGACCTGGAACTGGGAGAGAGAGAGAAACTGCAGCAGCTGATGAAGAAACACCGTGCTCGCTTCAAGAAGAAGCCAGGATGTGTTGCAGGCCAAGAGATACGAATTGAGACAGGAGATATTTATCCACTAAGTCAACCGCCCTACCGAATGCCGGCAGACAAGCAAAAGAAGCTGGAGGAAGAAGTTAAGACGTTGTTGGAAAATGGATTGATTCGACCATCGGGAAGCCCATGGGCATCACCAGTTGTGCTGGTCGCCAAAGCAGATGGAGGAGTGAGACTATGCAAGGACTATAGACGATGGAATGGAATCACCAAACTGGACCCGTTTCCATTACCTAGGATCGACGAGCTGATGGACTGGCAAGGGCAAGATTCCTCACTGGATTTAGCAAGAGGATATCATCAGGTACCAGTGCACCACAATTCAATTTCAAAAACAGCTTTCATCAGGAAATGGGAGTACCTGCTAATGCCAGTTGGTCTGAAAAATGCTCCCTCAGTATTTCAGCGCATGATGAATGCAGCACTGGCAGACATGGCTTCCTTTGCTGCTGCATACAATTACATTGATGATATTGTTGTCTTCATTTTGACATTTGATGAACACCAGTCCCACCTGGAGTTGTACTAATCAGAATGGGAGAACTGGGACTGACCTTGAAGGCACAGAAATGTCAGCTGGCAAGATCTGACTGCCAGTTCCTGGGCCACCAAGTAGGCCGAGGACAAGTACGACCACTGCAGACAAAAATTGAGACCATCCAGATGTATCCCAAACCCATGCAAAAGAAGGAGATGCAGGCATTCCGGGGCCTGTCAAACTACTATATTGTAGTACGGTGTGTCTCGCTAATCGACAAAGACGAGAGACACCAACTACTAGTCATAAGCAAAACTTCTTAAATACATCTGCTAAAGTGTATATCAAAACACGTGACTATGACCATCAATCAGTATGACGTAAGTTACAATATGACGTAAGTTATAAGTTATGTTTGAGACATGTTACTAATTAATCGACCAGTAGGTCCACTACAATAATCCCCCACCAGTGACTGGCCACAATTGTCTACTGGAAATGTGAAATGTAGAGGGAGATTCACTTGGCGACCACAGCGTGTGGTATGAGTCATTGGGTGTGATGCAGGTAGAAGAGTGGCCGGAACAGATGAAGTTTCTAACCACTTAGGTGTAGGCAGAAAGGTTGGTGCCATTGGCGAGAGTCTTGTGGGCCTAGGTGGCCCAGCTAGCTTGGAGTCACTGTCAAACAGATAAGCTGGCTTAAGGCGATCGATGGATACCTTGTCGACTCGTCCATTAAGTTCAACTTCAAAGTACTTATCCGCCCGAGAAAGCACGCGAAAAGGCCCATCATAGGATCTACTAAGAGGAGTACGATGGGCATCATGTCGAATGAACACATGTGTACTAGCTCGAAGCTGATCTGGAATGAATGTGCGAGAGACCATGAGCTGAGGTTGCAGTTGGATTCTGGCCATTCGGGCTTTGAGCTATCCAGCAAACGAGGTCGGGTAAATATTTGTTGACGAAGGTTAAAAAAATTCTCCCCGGAAGACGGAGGTTGGTTATATAGACTAGTTCAGCTGCTGAACAGGCGAGATCCTCTTTAACAGAGGCTCAGATGCCTAGAAGAAGAACTGGAAGTTCGTCCACCCAAGCAGCCGAGGAGAGTCTAGCTCGGAGAGAAGCCTTCAGTTGTCGGTGCATTCTCTCGGCCAGCCCATTGGTTTGTGGGTGATATGCTGTGGTAAGGGTTTTAGTGATACCCAGTAGAGAGAGAACTGCAGACCATAACTCAGAGGTGAACTGTTGGCCTTGATCTGATGTGATGGTAGCTGGAACTCCAAAATGGGAAATCCAACCACTGAGCAGAGAACGGGCACAAGATTCGGCTGTCATATCTGCCATTGGAATTGCTTCAGGCCATCTTGTGAAGCCATCAACCATCGTGAACAGATACATTGAACCCCGAGATGGTGGGAGTGGACCAACAATGTCAACATGAACATGCTCGAATCTGGAAGATGGAACATCGAACTGCTGTAGTGGGCTTACTGTATGCTGGTGTCTTTTAGACTGTTGACAAGGAATGCAAGTTTTAGCCCAGTGCGTGACATCTCGGTGTTCCCCATGCCAGACAAATCGGCTGGAGACCAAGCGGTTAGTAGCCTTTATGCCTGGGTGAGAAAGCTCATGGAGAGAATCAAAGATGAGACGACGAAATGAAGTTGGGACGATTGGTCGAGGATACCCCATGGATATGTCACAGAGCAGAGGATGGGCCGAACCCTGAAGAGTAATCTCTTGAAGTTACAAGGATGTAGTAGAAGACTTCAAAGCTCGAGTTTCTTCATCGGTTTGCTGCACCAGAGCCATGGTCTGGAAGTCAACAATTGCAGTCGCCATTGTGTCGAGAGCATAAAAGAAGTGCACAGAGGAGGGTCTGGAAGGATTACGCCAGGCTGGACTTGATCAATTTTAATGCGTGAGAAGTGCATCTGCTACCACGTTGCTTTTACCTTGGATATGACGGATGTCTGATGTGAACTCTGATGTATACGAGAGATATCGAATCTGGCATGGGGACCACTTATCAGACTTGCTAGCAAGAGATAATGTGATTGTTTGTGGTCGGTATACACATGAAACTGCCGACCTTCAATAAAATGATGAAAATGACGTATGGCGAGATAGATAGCCAGAGTTCACGATCGAAAGCAGAATATCGTGTTTCTGGGTCCCGCAGCTTGCGTGGAAAAAAAAGAAATCGGTGTCCAAGCATCATCCAAGAACTGTTCTAGCTCCCCTCCAACAGCTAAATTGGAGGCGTCCACCATAATACGTGTTGGTGCAGGGTGAGCGAGAATACTTACAGCTGCTAGAACCTCTTTACATTGAGTGAAAGCTGCCATGCACTGCTTAGTCCAATTGAAGGACTTTGGATTCCCCTTAAACAATTCGTGCAGAGGGTGAAGGATGTGTGCACAATGGGGTATAAATCTGTGGTAGTAATGTGCAACCTCAGCCCGAAGAGATGCAATTTCACCCTCGAGGGTTTGTGTGAGAGTTACTGCTTTTGAACCTGAGGTAGGAGTTAGTGAGAGTTCCTCTGATTGCCTCACTGAAAGGATTGTCGTGTCCTGCTTAGCAATTGAACAGAGTGTGTCTGCCTTCTCTGATAGTGTGGAGAGGCTGGAACACCTGGAGGCTGAGGCGTACTGGTAATGGCGTGTGTGTGTTTAACGTTTGAATAATAGCGTCAGGGTCACCAATGTAGTGTGGTGTGTCTTGCTAATCGACGAAGACGAGAGACACTAACTACTAGTCATAAGTTAAATACATCTGGTAAAGTGTATGTCAAAACACGTGACTATGACCATCAATCAGTATGACGTAAGTTACAATATGACATAAGTTATAAGTTATGTTTGAGACATGTTACTAATTAATCGATCAGTAGGTCCACTACAATATATCAAAGATGCATCCCAGGATATGCATCGATTGCGGTACCCCTTACTGACACTACACGGAAGAACGCTCCAGACATGGTGAAGTGGACGAGTGACAGGGAACGAGCATTCCAGGATTTAAAGAAGGTGTTGTCAGAAGAAGTGGTCCTCATCAGCCCAGATTCCAAAAAACTTTTCCGCCTACAACCATATATTTATATTTTCGAAGTGATCCACCGACCAGGCAACCGGCATGCGAACGCCGACTGCATGTCTAGACAGGCATGGCCCACCAACCAAACCACTACCCCGATAGAAGGACAGCTGCTGCCGTCTCGGGAGAAGTAGAGGGGGATGTCAGTGTGACACTTCACATACCAAGACTGACTCTAGTGGATTAACCACGACCACCTCTTAGCTGGAGCAATACAAGTGACTTTGTAGTTATGCCATAGTAAACCCACTGAACACTGCACACATTATGTCATTTATAATGTTAGGCTGTCTAAATTCCCGTCTATGCCTTTTGTGTGCGAGTCTCAATATTCAATTAATTGTTATTCTCGTGATATTCAGGGTCTGGGGTTAACCCTTAGAGTCACACTGGGACATATCCATCCCAGTGTGACTGGGCATGCTCAGTAGATGATAATAATTATCGTGATGTGCATAAAAATGTTATAGCTTAAGTAAGCCAAAGAAGAGCTATTGATTGATGTATAAAAAGTTGACTTTTGTTAGAAGAAGAGAAGAATGAGCACTGCTAAAAGAGGTTACAATCTTGAGGAGGTCCTTGAACTACTCTCGCATGATGATCTAGATTTGAAGCCAGTGATGTCGAGGAAGAAATTGACTACCAAGCAGAGGCTCCTGCAGAACAAGTTGATTTTGCTGACCAGTTTGTAAGTTCAACAGAGTCACCTGAAGAGCTTGAGACTGAAGAGAATTGTCAAGTGGTGGTAATTTTATAAGCTAAATAGCTATCTAACTACTGTGTAGTGAACTAAACTTTAATCATTTCATTATTATCATCGCATCATTATTCATTACATCATTAGATTACATCATCATTATTGTTAACCACGGAACTCTGGATCACGTGTTCAGTTGTCATGTTTACGCATAATACTCGAGCCTCTCACTTGCAACTCTCACTTGTAACTCTTGCTATTTAACTATTGCTATATTGGTGACCGCGACAGGAGCCGAACACTTGACAACATTCTCCCGTCCTTTATGGCTCACGAACTTGACTCACCCGCTGCCCTCGTAACCCCCTACTGTTGCTGCGGCCAGTGTCAAACTACCACCCTTCTGGCCCGCTGACCCTGAAGTTTGGTTTGCCCAGGTTGAGGCCCAGTTCACCACCAGAGGTATCACCGCTCAGAAACACGATTTGAATATGTCATTAGCTCCCTCAGTCCCAGTTTTGCAATGGAAGTCAGCCTCCCGCTGACAACTCCTACGAGACTCTCAAGGCAGAACTGGTCAAGCGTACTGCTGCCTCGGAGCAACGCAAGCTCCAGCAACTGATCAGTGGGGAAGAACTTGGCGACCTAAAACCCACCCAGCTTCTCCGAAGCATGCAGCAACTCCTAGGAGACAAGCTCAGCACGTCCGCTGACGCCAACTCATTCCTCCGTGAACTTTTTCTCCAGAGACTGCCTCCCAACATCATGATGGTTCTAGCCTCTGCTGATGCCTCCATGAACCTCCAAAAACTCGCAGACATGGCAGACAAGGTACTGGAAGTAGCCACACCCACCATTGCAGCAATTTCTGACAATCACATCGATACTGCTGAGGTCAAGCAACTCCGTGAGGTAGTAGCACGCCTGGCTGACTTCGTAACCTCTTTGACTACTCGTTATCGCCATCGCAGTAGCCCAGACCATTGTTTGGACCATGATGCCCTCAGAGTCCAGCCCCACAGAATACTCCATCCGACGGCGGTGCCCTCTGCTGGTACCATACCAAGTATGGTGAAGCCGCCCAGAAATGCAAGGACCCTTGCAGTTGGGGAAACTACCAGCCGGACGCTAGCGGCGACAAACGTCACGGGCTCTCCTCTAAGTCGCCTATCTGACACACACACACGTTTTCTTGTTGATAGTTGTCCCTACTCTCTACAGTATAGCTGCATGGAAGACTTATATCTCATGCTGTTTCTAGTTGTTCCTACTCTCTACAGTATAGCTGCATGGAAGACTTATATCTCAGCTCAGTTCTGCTGTTTCTAGTTGTCCCTACTCTCTACAGTATAGCTGCATGGAAGACTTATATCTCAGCTCAGTTCTGCTGTTTCTAGTTGTCCCTACTGTCTACAGTATAGCTGCATGGAAGACTTATATCTCAGCTCAGTTCTGCTGTTTCTAGTTGTCCCTACTCTCTACAGTATAGCTGCATGGAAGACTTATATCTCAGCTCAGTTCTGCTGTTTCTAGTTGTCCCTGCTCTCTACAGTATAGCTGCATGGAAGACTTATATCTCAGCTCAGTTCTGCTGTTTCTAGTTGTCCCTACTCTCTACAGTATAGCTGCATGGAAGACTTATATCTCAGCTCAGTTCTGCTGTTTCTAGTTGTCCCTACTCTCTACAGTATAGCTGCATGGAAGACTTATATCTCAGCTCAGTTCTGCTGTTTCTAGTTGTCCCTGCTCTCTACAGTATAGCTGCATGGAAGACTTATATCTCAGCTCAGTTCTGCTGTTTCTAGTTGTCCCTGCTCTCTACAGTATAGCTGCATGGAAGACTTATATCTCAGCTCAGTTCTGCTGTTTCTAGTTGTCCCTGCTCTCTACAGTATAGCTGCATGGAAGACTTATACCTCAGCTCAGTTCTGCTGTTTCTAGTTGTCCCTACTCTCTACAGTATAGCTGCATGGAAGACTTATATCTCAGCTCAGTTCTGCTGTTTCTAGTTATCCCAACTCTCTACAGTATAGCTGCATGGAAGACTTATATCTCAGCTCAGTTCTGCTGTTTCTAGTTGTCCCTACTCTCTACAGTATAGCTGCATGGAAGACTTATATCTCAGCTCAGTTCTGCTGTTTCTAGTTGTCCCTACTCTCTACAGTATAGCTGCATGGAAGACTTATATCTCAGCTCAGTTCTGCTGTTTCTAGTTGGCCCTGCTCTCTACAGTATAGCTGCATGGAAGACTTATATCTCAGCTCAGTTCTGCTGTTTCTAGTTGGCCCTACTCTCTACAGTATAGCTGCATGGAAGACTTATATCTCAGCTCAGTTCTGCTGTTTCTAGTTGGCCCTACTCTCTACAGTATAGCTGCATGGAAGACTTATATCTCAGCTCAGTTCTGCTGTTTCTAGTTGTCCCTGCTCTCTACAGTATAGCTGCGCATGGAAGACTTATATCTCAGCTCAGTTCTGCTGTTTCTAGTTGTCCCTACTCTCTACAGTATAGCTGCATGGAAGACTTATATCTCAGCTCAGTTCTGCTGTTTCTAGTTGGCCCTACTCTCTACAGTGTAGCTGCATGGAAGACTTATATCTCAACTCAGTTCTGCTGTTTCTAGTTGTCCCTACTCTCTACAGTATAGCTGCATGGAAGACTTATATCTCAGCTCAGTTCTGCTGTTTCTAGTTGTCCCTGCTCTCTACAGTATAGCTGCATGGAAGACTTATATCTCAGCTCAGTTCTGCTGTTTCTAGTTGTCCCTGCTCTCTACAGTATAGCTGCAGGGAAGACTTATATCTCAGCTCAGTTCTGCTGTTTCTAGTTGTCCCTACTCTCTACAGTATAGCTGCATGGAAGACTTATATCTCAGCTCAGTTCTGCTGTTTCTAGTTGTCCCTACTCTCTACAGTATAGCTGCATGGAAGACTTATATCTCAGCTCAGTTCTGCTGTTTCTAGTTGTCCCTACTCTCTACAGTATAGCTGCATGGAAGACTTATATCTCAGCTCAGTTCTGCTGTTTCTAGTTGTTCCTACTCTCTACAGTATAGCTGCATGGAAGACTTATATCTCAGCTCAGTTCTGCTGTTTCTAGTTGTCCCTGCTCTCTACAGTATAGCTGCATGGAAGACTTATATCTCAGGCTGTTTCTAGTTGTCCCTGCTCTCTACAGTATAGCTGCATGGAAGACTTATATCTCAGCTCAGTTCTGCTGCTTCTAGTTGTCCCTGCTCTCTACAGTATAGCTGCATGGAAGACTTATATCTCAGCTCAGTTCTGCTGTTTCTAGTTGTCCCTGCTCTCTACAGTATAGCTGCATGGAAGACTTATATCTCAGGCTGTTTCTAGTTGTCCCTGCTCTCTACAGTATAGCTGCATGGAAGACTTATATCTCAGCTCAGTTCTGCTGTTTCTAGTTGTCCCTACTCTCTACAGCAGTGGTTACCAAACTTTTGACAGTGTGGGCCAAATTTCCAAATTTGGGAATGTCCTGGGGCCGGATCATAAAATTGCAAGTGCTACATGTATATATATGTATATATATACCGGTCTTATTCTTATCTTATTTGTTTACCGTCCAGGATTTGTCACTCTGCCCAAGAGTCCAGGAAAGCTGACCACTGCTCCATTGATATATACCGGTCTTATTCTTATCTTATTTGTTTACCGTCCAGGATTTGTCACTCTGCCCAAGAGTCCAGGAAAGCTGACCACTGCTCCATTGTTGTGTCAAGGAAGAAGCCAGACTTGACTTTTAGTTTTATTTAAACACGCCAGGGAACATTCAGCTGTTCTGTGGTTTCATTAGTTACAAACCACTAACCACTATATAGTCAATGGCATGACAGTGGTATATAGCATAATAGCATTGGAGCCATTCCAACCAAGCATACCCAATTGAACTTCTCACACATTGTACTAGTATTGTTTGTTACTATTTTTAGCATGATGATTTTTTTCTTTTTAATATAGATAAATGTGGTAAAGTGGATGTTTACACATGGTTAAATAAATGCTTCCAACTTTCAAGAAATACCAGAATTAATTTTTCCTTTTCACAGCAAACATGGCAAAATTGATGTTTCCACATGTTTCCACAGGGTTAGATAAATATTTGCCACTTTGAAATATCAGAATAAAAAACATTTTAAGACATTGCAAACTTGTTCTTGTTCAGTGGGAAGTGTGAAATTGCTGGTGACTTTTCATGATTTCATCAATGTCAGGTTTCATATTAGTTGTGGATATTCTGAGGATGTCTTCAAGATGTTCATTGGTCAAGTTGCATCTGTACTTGGACTTTGTCATCTTCATCCTTGAGAAGAGCTGCTCGCAATTGAAAGTCGAGCCAAACAGGGTAAGGTACTTCAGGACATGCTTGATCAACTCAGGGTATATAGGTGGGGAAGCGAATTCTGGTAAAACTGCACCAATGTCTTAGTCTTGAAATCTGCTTCCAAATCCATATTGCACTGCAGATCGATCAGTTCCATTTGCAGTGCCACCGGTGCCTCTGAAGGTTTCACAGAGAAAGGCCTTGAAAATATCTGAAGATTTTTCTCTTGTGCTCTGAAGTCCTTGAAACAGCCTTCAAACTCTTTCCCTAGTTTCTCCAGATCCTGACCATACTCATCATTTGGCACTAAGACACCCTCCTGCATAATCCTCAAGCAGGGTAAGTGGTACAAAGAGCCAGAAATCATCTGTGCTTGCCAAAGCCTGAGCTTTGTTTCAAAACCCTTGACATCAGCATGCATTTCATGGACAAATTTACCTTAGCCTTGGAGAGAGATGTTGAGTTGGTTCAACTTTTCCGTCAGATCAGCTAAGAAGGCAAGATTGGAGAGAAACCCTGGCTCTACAAACTTCTCCTTTGATTTTCACTTCATTTCTAAAAAGACCGGTATCTCTTTTCTGAGCTCCCAAACTCTCTTCAGAGTCTTGCCTCGATTGAGCCACCTAACAGAAGAGAAGTAAGGAATATCCGGGTAACAGGCCTCAATTTCAACCATCAAAGCCTGGAACTGGCGGTGCCTCATGGCACTCCCTCTGACAAAGTTGACAAAGTCGATGACAACCTTCTTATCCTCACTATATCCAACAGTTTTGGCACAGAGAGCTTCCTGATGTATCACACAATGATAGAAGACAACATTTTCCTTGCAGAGTTCCTGTTCCTCCAATTTCCTCATTAGATAGCCTTGAAATCCATTCTTGTGACCGACCATGGCAGGAGCACCATCTGTGGCCACTCGCACCAGTTTCTCATAGCCAAGTCCAGCTTACTCAAGTTGTAATGTTTCCTGACAACTCCTCCACTCTCCTGGCCATGGTTTTGTTGCTGAGGCTCACTCACATCATTGAAAATGCTAGCTTTGTCTGGGCACAAGACTTAACTACTTCCTTCAGACATTCCCTGACAATTTTTCTCCATCTGTGAATGGCTTTCCACTCTTTGCCAGCACCTCTGCCACTTTGAAGCTGGCAAAGGTAGCCTTTTTGCTCTGCAGATCAGCCTTCTTGAAGATCTTTTGCTGACTCTGAAGCATTTTCTGTAACTCCTCTGCCTTAGAAACCCTCTGGTCTCCTTGGAAGGCATCATAGTCTTTTGCATGATGGGACTTATAATGCCTCTGGATGTTGAACTGTTTGGGGACGGCGACCAAATCAAGCAGAGTACTTTATCCTTCTCCTTGGCGAAGAAAAAATCTTTGGTCCACTCATCCTCTGCGTTCAAGATCCACTTTTCTCTTTTTCTCTACAGACATTTTTAGCTGAAAACCCACCGTATGGGCAGGGTTTCCTGCTCGTTCAGCTACAAATCATTTTGGTGCGTTCCCTTACCGCCATTTTTACTTATTTATTTAGTTACCAGATGCCTGACCAATTTTCACCAAACCTGCATTTTTGGCTTTGATGCTACTGGGCCGGATTGAAGAGCTTAGTGGGCCGGATCTGGCCCGCGGGCCGTACTTTGGTAAACACTGCTCTACAGTATAGCTGCATGGAAGACTTATATCTCAGCTCAGTTCTGCTGTTTCTAGTTGTCCCTGCTCTCTACAGTATAGCTGCATGGAAGACTTATATCTCAGCTCAGTTCTGCTGTTTCTAGTTGTCCCTGCTCTCTACAGTATAGCTGCATGGAAGACTTATATCTCAGCTCAGTTCTGCTGTTTCTAGTTGTCCCTGCTCTCTACAGTATAGCTGCATGGAAGACTTATATCTCAGCTCAGTTCTGCTGTTTCTAGTTGTCCCTGCTCTCTACAGTATAGCTGCATGGAAGACTTATATCTCAGCTCAGTTCTGCTGTTTCTAGTTGTCCCTGCTCTCTACAGTATAGCTGCATGGAAGACTTATATCTCAGCTCAGTTCTGCTGTTTCTAGTTGTCCCTGCTCTCTACAGTATAGCTGCATGGAAGACTTATATCTCAGCTCAGTTCTGCTGTTTCTAGTTGTCCCTGCTCTCTACAGTATAGCTGCATGGAAGACTTATATCTCAGCTCAGTTCTGCTGTTTCTAGTTGTCCCTGCTCTCTACAGTATAGCTGCATGGAAGACTTATATCTCAGCTCAGTTCTGCTGTTTCTAGTTGTCCCTGCTCTCTACAGTATAGCTGCATGGAAGACTTATATCTCAGCTCAGTTCTGCTGTTTCTAGTTGTCCCTGCTCTCTACAGTATAGCTGCATGGAAGACTTATATCTCAGCTCAGTTCTGCTGTTTCTAGTTGTCCCTGCTCTCTACAGTATAGCTGCATGGAAGACTTATATCTCAGCTCAGTTCTGCTGTTTCTAGTTGTCCCTGCTCTCTACAGTATAGCTGCATGGAAGACTTATATCTCAGCTCAGTTCTGCTGTTTCTAGTTGTCCCTACTCTCTACAGTATAGCTGCATGGAAGACTTATATCTCAGCTCAGTTCTGCTGTTTCTAGTTGTCCCTACTCTCTACAGTATAGCTGCATGGAAGACTTATATCTCAGCTCAGTTCTGCTGTTTCTAGTTGTCCCTACTCTCTACAGTATAGCTGCATGGAAGACTTATATCTCAGCTCAGTTCTGCTGTTTCTAGTTGTCCCTGCTCTCTACAGTATAGCTGCATGGAAGACTTATATCTCAGCTCAGTTCTGCTGTTTCTAGTTGTCCCTGCTCTCTACAGTATAGCTGCATGGAAGACTTATATCTCAGCTCAGTTCTGCTGTTTCTAGTTGTCCCTACTCTCTACAGTATAGCTGCTTGGAAGACTTATATCTCAGCTCAGTTCTGCTGTTTCTAGTTGTCCCTACTCTCTACAGTATAGCTGCATGGAAGACTTATATCTCAGCTCAGTTCTGCTGTTTCTAGTTGTCCCTACTCTCTACAGTATAGCTGCATGGAAGACTTATATCTCAGCTCAGTTCTGCTGTTTCTAGTTGTCCCTGCTCTCTACAGTATAGCTGCATGGAAGACTTATATCTCAGCTCAGTTCTACTGTTTCTAGTTGTCCCTGCTCTCTACAGTATAGCTGCATGGAAGACTTATATCTCAGCTCAGTTCTGCTGTTTCTAGTTGTCCCAACTCTCTACAGTATAGCTGCATGGAAGACTTATATCTCAGCTCAGTTCTGCTGTTTCTAGTTGTCCCTACTCTCTACAGTATAGCTGCATGGAAGACTTATATCTCAGCTCAGTTCTGCTGTTTCTAGTTGTCCCTACTCTCTACAGTATAGCTGCATGGAAGACTTATATCTCTGCTCAGTTCTTCTGATATGGACATGCTAACATGTGCATGCTAACATGTGCATGATCACATGGACATGCTAACAAGCTATAAAGTTGCTAAAAAGCTCTAAAATCTAAACGTCGGTCTTTTGTTGCTTGTAATTATCACTTGAGTGCTGACCCTTCCACAGGTAAGGAAAGTTTCAGTTAAGGATTCGTTAAAATTCATTAGGATGTAATTAATAGTCTCGGGCAGGGACGAGTCCTAGCACACTGGCTCTGGGGTGAGTCCTAGCACACTGGCTCTGGGGTGGGTGAGCCCTAGCACACTGGCTCTGGGGTGGGTGAGTCCTAGCACACTGGCTCTGGGGTGAGCCCTAGCACACTGGCTCTGGGGTGAGTCCTAGCACACTGGCTGGCTCTGGGGTGAGTGAGTCCTAGCACACTGGATCTGGGGTGAGCCCTAGCACACTGGCTCTGGGGTGAGTCCTAGCACACTGGTTCCGGGGTGGGTGAGTCCTAGCACACTGGCTCTGGGGTGGGTGAGCCCTAGCACACTGGCTCTGGGGTGGGTGAGTCCTAGCACACTGGCTCTGGGGTGAGCCCTAGCACACTGGCTCTGGGGTGAGTCCTAGCACACTGGCTGGCTCTGGGGTGAGTGAGTCCTAGCACACTGGATCTGGGGTGAGCCCTAGCACACTGGCTCTGGGGTGAGTCCTAGCACACTGGTTCCGGGGTGGGTGAGTCCTAGCACACTGGCTCTGGGGTGGGTCCTAGCACACTGGCTCTGGGGTGGGGCCTAGCACATTGCTCTGGGGTGAGCCCTAGCACACTGGCTCTGGGCACACTGGCTCTGGGGTGGGTGAGTCCTAGCACACTGGCTCTGGGGGGGGGGTGAGCCCTAGCACACTGGCTCTGCGGTGGGTGAGTCCTAGCACACTGGCTCTGGGGTGGGTGAGCCCCAGCACACTGGCTCTGGGGTGGGTCCTAGCACACTGGCTCTGGGGTGGGTGGGTCCTAGCACACTGGCTCTGGGGTGGGGCCTAGCACACTCGCTCTGGGGTGAGTCCTAGCACACTGGCTCTGGGGTGGGTGAGTCCTAGCACACTGGCTCTGGGGTGGGTGAGCCCTAGCACACTGGCTCTGGGGTGGGTGAGTCCTAGCACACTGGCTCTGGGGTGGGTGAGCCTAGCACACTGGCTCTGGGGTGAGCCCCAGCACACTGGCTCTGGGGTGGGCCCCAGCACACTGGCTCTGGGGTGAGCCCTAGCACACTGGCTCTGGGGCGAGTCCTAGCACACTGGCTCTGGGGTGGGTGAGTTCTAGCACACTGGCTCTGGGGTGGGTGAGTCCTAGCACACTGGCTCTGGGGTGAGTCCCAGCACACTGGCTCTAGGGTGGGTGGGTCCTAGCACACTGGCTCTGGGGTGGGTGAGTCCTAGCACACTGGCTCTGGGGTGGGTGAGTCCTAGCACACTGGCTCTGGGGTGGGTGAGTCCTAGCACACTGGCTCTGGGGTGAGTCCTAGCACACTGGCTCTGGGGTGGGTGAGTCCTAGAACACTGGCTCTGGGGTGGGTGAGTCCTAGCACACTGGCTCTGGGGTGGGTGAGTCCTAGCACACTGGCTCTGGGGTGGGTGAGTCCTAGCACACTGGCTCTGGGGTGGGTGAGTCCTAGCACACTGGCTCTGGGGTGAGCCCTAGCGCACTGGCTCTGGGGTGAGTCCTAGCACACTGGCTCTGGGGTGGGTGAGTCCTAGCACACTGGCTCTGGGGTGAGCCCTAGCACACTGGCTCTGGGGTGAGTCCTAGCACACTGGCTCTGGGGTGGGTGAGTCCTAGCACACTGGCTCTGGGGTGAGCACTGGCTCTGGGGTGAGTGAGTCCTAGCACACTGGCTCTGGGGTGAGTCCTAGCACACTGACTCTGGGGTGGGTGAGTCCTAGCACACTGGCTCTGGGGTGGGTGAGTCCTAGCACACTGGCTCTGGGGTGGGTGAGTCCTAGCACACTGGCTCTGGGGTGGGTGAGTCCTAGCACACTGGCTCTGGGGTGGGTGAGTCCTAGCACACTGGCTCTGGGGTGAGCCCTAGCACACTGGCTCTGGGGTGGGTGAGTCCTAGCACACTGGCTCTGGGGTGGGTGGGTCCTAGCACACTGGCTCTGGGGTGGGTGAGTCCTAGCACACTGGCTCTGGGGTGGGTGAGTCCTAGCACACTGGCTCTGGGGTGGGTGAGACCTAGCACACTGGCTGAGCCCTAGCACAGTGGCTCTGGGGTGGGTGAGTCCTAGCACACTGGCTCTGGGGTGAGCCGTAGCACACTGGCTCTGGGGTGGGTGAGTCCTAGCACACTGGCTCTGGGGTGAGCCGTAGCACACTGGCTCTGGGGTGGGTGAGTCCTAGCACACCGGCTCTGGGGTGAGCCCTAGCACACTGGCTCTGGGGTGGGTGAGTCCTAGCACACTGGCTCTGGGGTGGGCCCTAGCACACTGGCTCTGGGGTGAGTCCTAGCACACTGGCTCTGGGGTGGGTGAGTCCTAGCACACTGGCTCTGGGGTGGGTGAGTCCTAGCACACTGGCTCTGGGGTGAGCTAGCACACTGGCTCTGGGGTGGGCCCCAGCTGGTTGTGCTGCCCATGCATATTATAAACATCGTCATTCAATAAAAGCTATATAATATGTATATACGAGTGTTATATATATAAACATATATATATAGCCTTGGTCACAGCAGAGGAGGTGTTAAACTTATAACAAATTAGACTGGTCACATTAGCTGAGAGCCCCTGCCTGATATTAGACAACAAACGTTAGGAATATAAAACACAGAGATGAAGCAGAGGAGGAATTGCAACAGAAGCAGTTGCAGTAGTAGTGGTAGTAGTAGTAGTGGTAGTAGTAGTAGTAGTAGTAGTAGTAGTAGTAGTAGTAGTAGTAGTTGCAAGCATTGCAAGTGCAGGCAGGAAGGTCCACAAGAGAGAGGACACAATGGAGCTCCTATAAGATTTCTGAGGTGGACTTGTGTGCACTGCCAGTAGCTGAATAGTCAGGCCCTGCAAGACAAGGAGAAGTGCCGCGCCAATATTATATAGGATGCAGACATACACATATAGAGTCATCACAGTAGACATTTATAGAGTCATCAAGAGAGTAGACCTATATAGAATCAGAGAGTAGAATATATAGAATCAGAGAGTAGAATATATAGAATCAGAGGGTAGAATATATATTTGTCAGAGTAGATGTATATAGAGTCATCAGAGAGTAGAGCATATATAGAGTCATCAGAGAGTAGAGCATATATAGAGTCATCAGAGAGTAGATGTATATAGAGTCATCAGAGAGTAGACATGGGTAGACATAGAATCATCATTCAGAGAATAGAGCATCAGTGAGTAAACATCTATAGAATCATCAGAGAGTAGACATATAGAGCCATCAGAGAATAGAGCGTTTATAGTCATCAGAGAGTAGACGTAGTCATTAGAGAGTAGACATATATAGAGTCAGCGGAGAGTATTGGGTTGACTCCAATTGAAAGTGACACCCCCCCCTCACCCTCCTAGTCTGTTCCCAGACCCTTTACTAAATTAGTCTCAAGAGGCAACATTCTTGGCTACCCACCATCACTAGTGAGCTATGAGCATGGCACTGCCCACCATCACTAGTGAGCTATGAGCATGGCCACCATCACTAGTGAGCTATGAGCATGGCCACCATCACTAGTGAGCTATGAGCATGGCCACCATCACTAGTGTGCTATGAGCATGGCACTGCCCACCATCACTAGTGTGCTATGAGCATGGCACTGCCCACCATCACTAGTGAGCTATGAGCATGGCCACCATCACTAGTGAGCTATGAGCATGGCACTGCCCACCATCACTAGTAAGCTATGAGCATGGCACTGCCCACCATCACTAGTGAGCTATGAGCATGGCCACCATCACTAGTGAGCTATGAGCATGGCCACCATCACTAGTGAGCTATGAGCATGGCCACCATCACTAGTGAGCTATGAGCATGACACTACCCACCATCACTAGTGAGCTATGAGCATGGCACTGCCCACCATCACTAGTAAGCTATGAGCATGCCCACCATCACTAGTGAGCTATGAGCATGGCACTGCCCACCATCACTAGTGAGCTATGAGCATGGCCACCATCACTAGTGAGCTATGAGCATGGCACTGCCCACCATCACTAGTGAGCTATGAGCATGGCCACCATCACTAGTGAGCTATGAGCATGGCACTGCCCACCATCACTAGTGAGCTATGAGCATGGCCACCATCACTAGTGAGCTATGAGCATGGCACTGCCCACCATCACTAGTGAGCTATGAGCATGGCCACCATCACTAGTGAGCTATGAGCATGGCACTGCCCACCATCACTAGTGAGCTATGAGCATGGCCACCATCACTAGTGAGCTATGAGCATGGCACTGCCCACCATCACTAGTGAGCTATGAGCATGGCCACCATCACTAGTGAGCTATGAGCATGGCACTACCCACCATCACTAGTGAGCTATGAGCATGACACTGCCCACCATCACTAGTGAGCTATGAGGATGGCCACCATCACTAGTGAGCTATGAGCATGGCCACCATCACTAGTGAGCTATGAGCATGGCCACCATCACTAGTGAGCTATGAGCATGGCACTACCCACCATCACTAGTGAGCTATGAGCATGGCCACCATCACTAGTGAGCTATGAGCATGGCCACCATCACTAGTGAGCTATGAGCATGGCACTACCCACCATCACTAGTGAGCTATGAGCATGGCCACCATCACTAGTGAGCTATGAGCATGGCACTGCCCACCATCACTAGTGAGCTATGAGCATGGCCACCATCACTAGTGAGCTATGAGCATGACACTGCCCACCATCACTAGTGAGCTATGAGGATGGCCACCATCACTAGTGAGCTATGAGCATGGCACTGCCCACCATCACTAGTGAGCATTGCTTCCACATACTGCACCAACAATCTCACTATTGCAAATCTGGAGAGGACTCGTGTCTACTTCCACTTGCAGCTGATGTAAAGCATTCCTTCCTTCTTATAAGGTCAGCTACAGCTGCCCCGCCCCCACCCCGCCCCCCATCCTTTGGGCTATCTTATAATCAAGTACCCTGTTGCAGATGGAACTGACAAGTCTCCAGAAATAACACCCCCAAAAACAGCTCTTACAAAGAGAAACTCATCTAACTTCTGCTGATGCAGCACCAGCAACATCGAGGCTAGCGAGATGATAATGGCCAACAGCTGAGTTTGTTTCAACAGAATAAGATCAATGCGCAGATATTAATACGCAGTTTTAAAAGCAATCATGTCACTTGTGTATGTGCTGTATATGGCATAGGAATTTGGTACAGGGTCTGACAGGAGGCCCATCACCCCGTAGCTAAGGACAAGCTCACCCAGCAGCTTCAAACCCCCCTGTGTTAGCAGCTTCAATCCCCCTGTGTTAGCAGCTTCAACCCCCCTGTGCTGGCAGCTTCAAACCCCCTGTGTTAGCAGCTTCAACCCCCCTGTGCTGGCAGCTTCAAACCCCCTGTGCTAGCAGCTTCAAACCCCCTGTGTTAGCAGCTTCAAACCCCTTGTGTTAGCAGCTTCAAACCCCCTGTGCTAGCAGCTTCAAACCCCCTGTGCTGGCAGCTTCAAACCCCCTGTGCTGGCAGCTTCAAACCCCCTGTGCTGGCAGCTTCAAACCCCCTGTGCTAGCAGCTTCAAACCCCCTGTGCTGGCAGCTTCAAACCCCCTGTGCTGGCAGCTTCAAACCCCCTGTGCTAGCAGCTTCAAACCCCCTGTGTTAGCAACTTCATCCCCCTGTGCTGGCAACTTCAAACCCCCTGTGTTAGCAGCTTCAAACCCCCTGTGCTGGCAGCTTCAAACCCCCTGTGCTGGCAGCTTCAAACCCCCTGTGCTAGCAGCTTCAAACCCCCTGTGCTGGCAGCTTCAAACCCCCTGTGCTGGCAGCTTCAAACCCCCTGTGCTGGCAGCTTCAAACCCCCTGTGTTAGCAGCTTCAAACCCCCTGTGCTAGCAGCTTCAAACTCCAAGGCTGTGTTGTGTTGGTCCTCATACCAACAGAAACACTCCCAGCATTCCTTGGCTACGGCAGCCCACTGCCAGACAAGTTCACGAGCAGCAGGACACCATCAGACAAGTCCACAAGCACAGGACACCATCAGACAAGTCCACGAGCACAGGACACCATCAGACAAGTCCACGAGTACAGGACACCATCAGACAAGTCCACGAGTACAGGACACCATCAGACAAGTCCACGAACACAGGACACCATCAGACAAGTCCACGAGCACAGGACACCATCAGACAAGTCCACGAGCACAGGACACCATCAGACAAGTCCACGAGCACAGGACACCATCAGACAAGTCCACGAGCACAGGACACCATCAGACAAGTCCACGAGTACAGGACACCATCAGACAAGTCCACGAACACAGGACACCATCAGACAAGTCCACGAGCACAGGACACCATCAGACAAGTCCACGAGCACAGGACACCATCAGACAAGTCCACGAGTACAGGACACCATCAGACAAGTCCACGAACACAGGACACCATCAGACAAGTCCACGAGCACAGGACACCATCAGACAAGTCCACGAGCACAGGACACCATCAGACAAGTCCACGAGCACAGGACACCATCAGACAAGTCCACGAGCACAGGACACCATCAGACAAGTCCACGAGTACAGGACACCATCAGACAAGTCCACGAACACAGGACACCATCAGACAAGTCCACGAGCACAGGACACCATCAGACAAGTCCACGAGCACAGGACACCATCAGACAAGTCCACGAGTACAGGACACCATCAGACAAGTCCACGAGCACAGGACACCATCAGACAAGTCCACGAGTACAGGACAGCATCAGACAAGTCCACGAGTACAGGACACCATCAGACAAGTCCACGAGCACAGGACACCATCAGACAAGTCCACGAGCACAGGACACCATCAGACAAGTCCACGAGTACAGGACACCATCAGACAAGTCCACGAGCACAGGACACCATCAGACAAGTCCACGAGCACAGGACACCATCAGACAAGTCCACGAGCACAGGACACCATCAGACAAGTCCACGAGTACAGGACACCATCAGACAAGTCCACGAGCACAGGACACCATCAGACAAGTCCACGAGCACAGGACACCATCAGACAAGTCCACGAGTACAGGACACCATCAGACAAGTCCACGAGCACAGGACACCATCAGACAAGTCCACGAGCACAGGACACCATCAGACAAGTCCACGAGCACAGGACACCATCAGACAAGTCCACGAGTACAGGACACCATCAGACAAGTCCACGAGTACAGGACACCATCAGACAAGTCCACGAGCACAGGACACCATCAGACAAGTCCACGAGCACAGGACTAGGTATCTTTTACTAAAGACCAGCAAAGGGGGTCATGTTTGGTGTGGCATGAGAGATGACAACAGCAGTGGCCTATAACTGGACCAGGTGCTGATCTCCAGGCCATCCCTTGCTCGTAGGCCATGCAATAAATGGGTGTCTCTCTCTCTCTCTTAGTGTGTATGTATTAGTTATGGAGTTTGTAAATAGTAGGTTAATGATTGAATGTTGCTGAATAACTATTTACATATGATGTCATTAGTTCTCGAGTTCTCCTGCAGCTGCTAGCAAACCATTGAGGGAGGCTGTGGCTAACCCTCTACCAAGGGGTGGAGTTCTCCGATAGCAACACACAATACACACACACACACGAACAAAACTATTTCATTTAGCATACACTTATGAACACTTGGAGGACTACTAAATCATACACACTTATGAACACTTGGAGGACTACTAAATCATGCACACTTATGAACACTTGGAGGACTACTAAATCATACACACTTATGAACACTTGGAGGACTACTAAATCATGCACACTCATGAACACTTGGAGGACTACTAAATCATGCACACTTATGAACACTTGGAGGACTACTAAATCATGCACACTCATGAACACTTGGAGGACTACTAAATCATGCACACTCATGAACACTTGGAGGACTACTAAATCATGCACACTCATGAACACTTGGAGGACTACTAAATCATACACACTTATGAACACTTGGAGGACTACTAAATCATGCACACTCATGAACACTTGGAGGACTACTAAATCATGCACACTCATGAACACTTGGAGGACTACTAAATCATGCACACTTATGAACACTTGGAGGACTACTAAATCATGCACACTCATGAACACTTGGAGGACTACTAAATCATGCACACTTATGAACACTTGGAGGACTACTAAATCATGCACACTCATGAACACTTGGAGGACTACTAAATCATGCACACTCATGAACACTTGGAGGACTACTAAATCATGCACACTCATGAACACTTGGAGGACTACTAAATCATGCACACTCATGAACACTTGGAGGACTACTAAATCATGCACACTTATGAACACTTGGAGGACTACTAAATCATGCACACTCATGAACACTTGGAGGACTACTAAATCATGCACACTCATGAACACTTGGAGGACTACTAAATCATACACACTTATGAACACTTGGAGGACTACTAAATCATACACACTCATGAACACTTGGAGGACTACTAAATCATGCACACTTATGAACACTTGGAGGACTACTAAATCATGCACACTCATGAACACTTGGAGGACTACTAAATCATGCACACTTATGAACACTTGGAGGACTACTAAATCATGCACACTCATGAACACTTGGAGGACTACTAAATCATGCACACTCATGAACACTTGGAGGACTACTAAATCATGCACACTTATGAACACTTGGAGGACTACTAAATCATGCACACTTATGAACACTTGGAGGACTACTAAATCATGCACACTTATGAACACTTGGAGGACTACTAAATCATGCACACTCATGAACACTTGGAGGACTACTAAATCATGCACACTCATGAACACTTGGAGGACTACTAAATCATACACACTTATGAACACTTGGAGGACTACTAAATCATGCACACTCATGAACACTTGGAGGACTACTAAATCATGCACACTCATGAACACTTGGAGGACTACTAAATCATGCACACTTATGAACACTTGGAGGACTACTAAATCATACACACTTATGAACACTTGGAGGACTACTAAATCATGCACACTCATGAACACTTGGAGGACTACTAAATCATGCACACTCATGAACACTTGGAGGACTACTAAATCATGCACACTTATGAACACTTGGAGGACTACTAAATCATGCACACTTATGAACACTTGGAGGACTACTAAATCATGTAGGTTGCAATAGTGTAAGATCATTTATTACACCAGCTAGCTGTACTTACTGGACCATGTGTTGTGTAGGTTACAATAGTGTAAGATCATTTATTACACCAGCTAGCTATACTTACTGGACCATGTGTTGTGTAGGTTGCAATAGTGTAAGATCATTTATTACACCAGCTAGCTGTACTTACTGGACCATGTGTTGTGTAGGTTGCAATAGTGTAAGATCATTTATTACACCAGCTAGCTGTACTTACTGGACCATGTGTTGTGTAGGTTGCAATAGTGTAAGATCATTTATTGCTATACTTACTGGACCATGTGTTGTGTAGGTTGCAATAGTGTAAGATCATTTATTGCTATACTTACTGGACCATGTGTTGTGTAGGTTACAATAGTGTAAGATCATTTTCAAAACTAAAATAGCATCAATCTTTCTCTTCACACTTCTATAAACTGGAATAGGTGTTGGGCCAGAAACTTAGCTTCAATTAGAGTTGGAGAACTGCTCTATAACTTGATGAAAGCAAATATGCAAATTACCTTATTTGTCTAGTTCTAATTTGCATAATAGGTCAGACCTATTATGAGATAGATTAGTCATATTTAAAGTTTCAAGATGAAATATAAAAACCCATGGTTACCATAGAAATGCTTGCCACAGAAGCCACTACTTGATTACCAACATCATAACTATTTATAATGCGTGGGGGAGGAGGGGCAGAGTTATTTCAGTACAAGAGAGGGGGAAATGCCTGAAGCATAGACTCAAGTTTGAAGGGCTTCGACTACTGCCAGGCAACACAGGAGGAAGACTGAAACTCCCAGCACCCTCACAGCTAGACCACTCCAGAATACACCAGCTAGGGGAGGAAGACTGAAAACTCCCAGCATCCTCACAGCTAGACCACTCCAGAATACACCAGCTAGGGGAGGGAGACTGCAAGCTCCAAGCACCCTCACAGCTAGACCACTCCAGAATACACCAGCTAGGGGAGGGAGACTGCAAGCTCCCAGCACCCTCACAGCTAGACCACTCCAGAATACACCAGCTAGGGGAGGGAGACTGCAAGCTCCCAGCACCCTCACAGCTAGACCACTCCAGAATACACCAGCTAGGGGAGGGAGACTGCAAGCTCCCAGCACCCTCACAGCTAGACCACTCCAGAATACACCAGCTAGGGGAGGGAGACTGCAAGCTCCCAGCACCCTCACAGCTAGACCACTCCAGAATACACCAGCTAGGGGAGGGAGACTGCCCTCACAGCTAGACCACTCCAGAATACACCAGCTAGGGGAGGGAGACTGCCCTCACAGCTAGACCACTCCAGAATACACCAGCTAGGGGAGGGAGACTGCAAGCTCCCAGCACCCTCACAGCTAGACCACTCCAGTACACCAGCTAGGGGAGGGAGACTGAAAGAGATTGAAGAGGACTTTGTTTCTTTAAAGAATCTCTCACTGTCGAGTTATTGTTTGCAGCAGGTAAGAGAGGACATGAAAGAAGCATCGACTACTGGCTGCTTGCCAAGCTTACATACATACATAGGTATGCACAACAGCAACAACAACAACAACAACAACAGCAACATCAGCAGCGGCTGCAACAACAGCAACAACAGCAACAACAACAACAGTTCCACTAGCTTAAAGTCAGCCCCCCAGATCTCTACACACAGAAGCTAAAGTCTGCCCCCCAGATCTCTACCCCCCAGATCTCTACACACAGAAGCTAAAGTCTGCCCTCCAGATCTCTACACACAGAAGCTAAAGTCTGCCCCCCAGATCCCTACACACAGAAGCTAAAGTCTGCCCCCCAGATCTCTACAAAAGTCGGCCCCCCAGATCTCTACACACAGAAGATAAAGTCTGCCCCCCAGATCTGTATACACAGAAGCTAAAGTCTGCCCCCCAGATCTCTACACACAGAAGCTAAAGTCTGCCCCCCAGATCTCTACGGACAGAAGCTAAAGTCTGCCCCCCAGGATCTCTACACACAGAAGCTAAAGTCTGCCCCCCACTAGATCTCTACACACAGAAGCTAAAGTCTGCCCCCCAGATCTCTATATACAGAAGCTAAAGTCTGCCCCCCAGATCTCTACCCCCCAGATCTCTACACACAGAAGCTAAAGTCTGCCCCCCAGATCTCTATATACAGAAGCTAAAGTCTGCCCCCCAGATCTCTACCCCCCAGATCTCTACACACAGAAGCTAAAGTCTGCCCCCCAGATCTCTATATACAGAAGCTAAAGTCTGCCCCCCAGATCTCTACCCCCCAGATCTCTACACACAGAAGCTAAAGTCTGCCCCCCAGATCTCTACACACAGAAGCTAAAGTCTGCCCCCCAGATCTCTACACACAGAAGCTAAAGTCTGCCCTCCAGATCTCTACACACAGAAGCTAAAGTCTGCCCCCAAGATCTCTACACACAGAAGCTAAAGTCTGCCCTCCAGATCTCTACACACAGAAGCTAAAGTCTGCCCCCCAGGATCTCTATATACGAGGTAGATGGTTCATGCCTGCCTAGTGCATATTGTGCCTGGCAATGATATGATGATGTAATGATTCAGCATCAAGTGCCGGACCAAGTCTAATGCTAGAATCTAAACTGCACTGTCAGCCTCTTAGATAGCATTTGTTGATGAATGCCTGTACCCATCTACGTATATCGGCACACGGGGTGAAGGACAGTGCCGGGGAGCAGGTGGTCTGTCAGGTTGAAGGTGTTACATGCACATGCATGTAGACACTACTTTTGCTATGAATCGACATGTATTAGAGCACTGCAGTTACTAGTAGGCACAGCACTAGCTTATAGCGCTGCACCTACAGCAGATAGTATTAGCAACATAGCCTATTTAAAACTGATAGACATAGAGGGAGTTAGCCAGTGTCTGGGTACCAGCACACTGTACATGTATGTAGATATTCACTAGAGCTAGAGCAACTGAGGGAGCCAGTGTCTGGGTACCAGCACACTGTGTGTAGATATTCACTAGAGCTAGAGCAACTGAGGGAGAGTTAGCCAGTGTCTGGGTACCAGCACACTGTATGTAGATATTCACTAGAGCTAGAGCAACTGAGGGAGACAGTGTCTGGGTACCAGCACACTGTATGTAGATATTCACTAGAGCTAGAGCAACTGAGGGAGACAGTGTCTGGGTACCAGCACACTGTATGCAGATATTCACTAGAGCTAGAGCAACTGAGGGAGAGTTAGCCAGTGTCTGGGTACCAGCACACTGTATGTAGATATTCACTAGAGCTAGAGCAACTGAGGGAGCCAGTGTCTGGGTACCAGCACACTGTATGTAGATATTCACTAGAGCTAGAGCAACTGAGGGAGACAGTGTCTGGGTACCAGCACACTGTATGTAGATATTCACTAGAGCTAGAGCAACTGAGGGGAGAGTTAGCCAGTGTCTGGGTACCAGCACACTGTATGTATATATTCACTAGAGCTAGAGCAACTGGGGGAGAGTTAGCCAGTGTCTGGGTACCAGCACACTGTATGTAGATATTCACTAGAGCTAGAGTAACTGAGGGAGAGTTAGCCAGTGTCTGGGTACCAGCACACTGTATGTAGATATTCACTAGAGCTAGAGCAACTGAGGGGAGAGTTAGCCAGTGTCTGGGTACCAGCACACTGTATGTAGATATTCACTAGAGCTAGAGCAACTGAGGGAGAGTTAGCCAGTGTCTGGGTACCAGCACACTGTATGTAGATATTCACTAGAGCTAGAGCAACTGAGGGAGCCAGTGTCTGGGTACCAGCACACTGTATGTAGATATTCACTAGAGCTAGAGCAACTGAGGGAGCCAGTGTCTGGGTACCAGCACACTGTATGTAGATATTCACTAGAGCTAGAGCAACTGAGGGAGACAGTGTCTGGGTACCAGCACACTGTATGTAGATATTCACTAGAGCTAGAGCAACTGAGGGAGCCAGTGTCTGGGTACCAGCACACTGTATGTAGATATTCACTAGAGCTAGAGCAACTGAGGGAGAGTTAGCCAGTGTCTGGGTACCAGCACACTGTATGTAGATATTCACTAGAGCTAGAGTAACTGAGGGAGAGTTAGCCAGTGTCTGGGTACCAGCACACTGTATGTAGATATTCACTAGAGCTAGAGCAACTGAGGGAGAGTTAGCCAGTGTCTGGGTACCAGCACACTGTATGTAGATATTCACTAGAGCTAGAGCAACTGAGGGAGACAGTGTCTGGGTACCAGCACACTGTATGTAGATATTCACTAGAGCTAGAGTAACTGAGGGAGAGTTAGCCAGTGTCTGGGTACCAGCACACTGTATGTAGATATTCACTAGAACTAGAGCAACTGAGGGAGAGTTAGCCAGTGTCTGGGTACCAGCACACTGTATGTAGATATTCACTAGAGCTAGAGCAACTGAGGGAGAGTTAGCCAGTGTCTGGGTACCAGCACACTGTATGTAGATATTCACTAGAGCTAGAGCAACTGAGGGAGACAGTGTCTGGGTACCAGCACACTGTATGTAGATATTCACTAGAGCTAGAGCAACTGAGGGAGACAGTGTCTGGGTACCAGCACACTGTGTGTAGATATTCACTAGAGCTAGAGCAACTGAGGGGAGGAGGTCTATGTAGTCAGTGCATGCTCACCAAACACTGCAGTGATGGCTGTAGTGGCAAAGTGTAGCATTTTTCGGTCGAGTTTGACCACAGGCGCTGACATCGTCACCCAAGGACCGTTGGGCTCCTGCTGAGTCAGTTCAAAGTTCAACTTAAGGAAGAATTCCTTGCAGCCAGTCTCCGTCCACACATCCTTATCAAGTCTGATGTGAACACCGCGTTCAAAGCCATCAGCACTCTCCATGGACACCTTTGCACTCTGGAGCTGTAACAAACGTAAGAGAGAGGGAGCACATGACAGAGGTCAGAGGTCAGCACACATGAGCACATGCACCAAGAGAGAGAGCACACGACAGAGGTCATAGGTCAGACACATGAGCACATGCACCAAGAGAGAGAGGGAGCACACGACAGAGGTCATAGGTCAGCACGCACGAGCACATGCACCAAGAGAGAGCACATGACAGAGGTCAGAGGTCAGCACACATGAGCACATGCACCAAGAGAGAGAGGGAGCACATGCCAGAGGTCAGAACACATGAGCACATGCACACGGCCGCTACTCACCGCACTGAAGAGAGGTGCGGCCACCTGCGGTCGTCTGCTGAGCGTGGCTAGCGCATGGAGACAAGTCTGAGGAAGACCCAGCAATGCCTCCAAGTATCGGAGAGCCCTCCGCTGCAGACCCGAGTCATCATGCTCGGGGAAGACGATGGTAGCTGGCACATCCTTCATGGAACCGATGAAGTGGAAGCCAGTGTAGGAGAGCACGTCTTCCCAGCCCTGGATGCGCACCATCTTCCCCTCGACAGTCTGTTGGGAAGTGTACTTGGGCTCAGCCAAGCTATCCGCTTGAGCTATACGCTTCAGGGAATTACCGACCTACACACACCAAGACCACAACACCACAACACCACAACAACATCAACACAACAACATCAACACAACAACAACACAACATCAACAACAACACAACATAGCAACAACACAACAACAGAGATGCAACAAACACCAAATACACAATAGCAGCAGCTCCTCCGCTCATGCAGCCAGCATGACTGTAAACCACACCCTCCAAGTAGGCAGAATTAATATAATTATGTATGTAGGTATACAAGTTGCTGATGCTGGCCGGAGAGAGCGACAGGTGGCAGAGCAACATACACACACACACACCAGCTTCCCTCATCACACTGGTGTGTGTACCATGCATTATATATTACATACACACAGGCACGCACACACACTATAAAGTGAAGGCCCTCCCCTCTACGAAGCACCCACTAGGCTGGGCACATGTAGCAAGCACCCACTATGCTGTTCTCAGTGGTCTAGGATTAGGCTGGGCACATGTAGCAAGCACCCACTATGCTGTTCTCAGTGGTCTAGGATTAGGCTGGGCACATGTTGCAAGCACCCACTATGCTGTTCTCAGTGGTCTAGGATTAGGCTGGGCACATGTAGCAAGCACCCACTATGCTGTTCTCAGTGGTCTAGGATTAGGCTGGACACATGTAGCAAGCACCCACTATGCTGTTCTCAGTGGTCTAGGATTAGGCTGGGCACATGTAGCACGCACCCACTATGCTGTTCTCAGTGGTCTAGGATTAGGCTGGGCACATGTAGCAAGCACCCACTATGCTGTTCTCAGTGGTCTAGAATTAGGCTGGGCACATGTAGCAAGCACCCACTATGCTGTTCTCAGTGGTCTAGGATTAGGCTGGGCACATGTTGCAAGCACCCACTATGCTGTTCTCAGTGGTCTAGGATTAGGCTGGGCACATGTAGCAAGCACCCACTATGCTGTTCTCAGTGGTCTGGGATTAGGCTGGGCACATGTAGCAAGCACCCACTATGCTGTTCTAAGTGGTCTGGGATCAGGCTGGGCACATGTAGCAAGCACCCACTATGCTGTTCTCAGTGGTCTGGGATTAGGCTGGGCACATGTAGCAAGCACCCACTATGCTGTTCTCAGTGGTCTAGGATTAGGCTGGGCACATGTAGCAAGCACCCACTATGCTGTTCTCAGTAGTCTGGGATTAGGCTGGGCACATGTAGCAAGCGCTCGGTGCATAGATTTTGTTGAAATCGTCCACACACCTGGCATTTGCAAACTTGGAGGAGATAAAAATAACCTGAAGATCAATGAGGCATTGGTTAGACCTTGACCCTCCCATGGGGAGGGTGTGAGGGCCTTATGGTGCACTGTTCGCGTAAAAAGCCTCAAATATGCACTAGCTTGCCCAAAGCATTGCTCTATCGTAAACACACACACATGAAGACATCTAGAGTTACGGGTAACTTTGGAATGTGACGTCTGATCTTACTTCCAGTATCTCGAAAAGTTATGGCAATCTGTTCTAGAAGAGATGAAGTATTGACCTTTTTTTCACGATGATTTTGGTCTCTCTGAGAGCGACAGCAGTGCAGATGAGGGAGAAAGCGCATCTACTTACCTGGGAATGAATCAAGGAGATGCAATAATAACTCTTGAGAAGTGCTGTTGCCTGTCTAGTTGTTGGTCTTTGCCATACACCATCTTGTGAAGCATTTGATGGCATTGAGAATCAGCTGGACTTCCTCAGAGAAAGGTACTGACGAAGAGATGTTAAGCACGCATATAGTTATACATAGCATAAAGCCAGCATAATACTACCACTAGACTCCACCTCCCCCACCCCCGGGGTTATCCTGGTAGTTTCTTGGGATTAGGTTGTGCAATCAAATGATAGGCATATAGTTTCTCCAGCAAATTACTCTATCAGTAGCTATGGCAACTCTCCCTGCTCATTGTGGGCATAGTCATGGATGCAGTCAGTAGCTATGGCAACTCTTCCTGCTCATTGTGGGCATAGTCATGGATGCAGTCAGTAGCTATGGCAACTCTTCCTGCTCATTGTGGGCATAGTCATGGATGCAGTCAGTAGCTATGGCAACTCTTCCTGCTCATTGTGGGCACAGTCATGGATGCAGTCAGTAGCTATGGCAACTCTTCCTGCTCATTGTGGGCATAGTCATGGATGCAGTCAGTAGCTATGGCAACTCTTCCTGCTCATTGTGGGCACAGTCATGGATGCAGTCAGTAGCTATGGCAACTCTTCCTGCTCATTGTGGGCATAGTCATGGATGCAGTCAGTAGCTATGGCAACTCTTCCTGCTCATTGTGGGTACAGTCATGGATGCAGTCAGTAGCTATGGCAACTCTTCCTGCTCATTGTGGGTACAGTCATGGATGCAGTCAGTAGCTATGGCAACTCTTCCTGCTCATTGTGGGCACAGTCATGGATGCAGTCAGTAGCTATGGCAACTCTTCCTGCTCATTGTGGGCATAGTCATGGATGCAGTCAGTAGCTATGGCAACTCTTCCTGCTCATTGTGGGCATAGTCATGGATGCAGTCAGTAGCTATGGCAACTCTTCCTGCTCATTGTGGGCATAGTCATGGATGCAGTCAGTAGCTATGGCAACTCTTCCTGCTCATTGTGGGTACAGTCATGGATGCAGTCAGTAGCTATGGCAACTCTTCCTGCTCATTGTGGGCACAGTCATGGATGCAGTCAGTAGCTATGGCAACTCTTCCTGTTCATTGTGGGCATAGCCTTGGATGCAGTCAGTAGCTATGGCAACTCTTCCTGCTCATTGTGGGTACAGTCATGGATGCAGTCAGTAGCTATGGCAACTCTTCCTGCTCATTGTGGGTATAGTCATGGATGCAGTCAGTAGCTATGGCAACTCTTCCTGCTCATTGTGGGTATAGTCATGGATGCAGTCAGTAGCTATGGTAACTCTTCCTGCTCATTGTGGGTACAGTCATGGATGCAGTCAGTAGCTATGGCAACTCTTCCTGCTCATTGTGGGTACAGTCATGGATGCAGTCAGTAGCTATGGCAACTCGTCCTGCTCATTGTGGGCACAGTCATGGATGCAGTCAGTAGCTATGGCAACTCTTCCTGCTCATTGTGGGTACAGTCATGGATGCAGTCAGTAGCTATGGCAACTCTTCCTGCTCATTGTGGGCATAGTCATGGATGCAGTCAGTAGCTATGGCAACTCTTCCTGCTCATTGTGGGTACAGTCATGGATGCAGTCAGTAGCTATGGCAACTCTTCCTGTTCATTGTGGGCATAGTCATGGATGCAGTCAGTAGCTATGGCAAACCTTCCTGCTCATTGTGGGCATAGTCATGGATGCAGTCAGTAGCTATGGCAACTCTTCCTGCTCATTGTGGGCACAGTCATGGATGCAGTCAGTAGCTATGGCAACTCTTCCTGCTCATTGTGGGCACAGTCATGGATGCAGTCAGTAGCTATGGCAACTCTTCCTGCTCATTGTGGGCATAGTCATGGATGCAGTCAGTAGCTATGGCAACTCTTCCTGCTCATTGTGGGCACAGTCATGGATGCAGTCAGTAGCTATGGCAACTCTTCCTGCTCATTGTGGGCACAGTCATGGATGCAGTCAGTAGCTATGGCAACTCTTCCTGCTCATTGTGGGCACAGTCATGGATGCAGTACAGCTAGTTCTCCTGGTCATCAACTATGTGTACTGGTGGCTCTGTTGCAGGTACATGTATGTCATATTCTAGTAGTGCTATTGTATAATAGCTGTTGTATATGTTCCTCCCGTGTGCTAGACCCCAAGGTCACTCCTGCTCGTCATGGACATAGTCGTGGTTGCAGTGGGGGCATTGCTCCCGGTCCATCCACCCTGCTGGCCACCCACTTCATCTTTAGGGTGAAGATATTCTTTGACTTGGTTCGATGAGCAATGGTCAATGCTGATGACCCGTAGTGGCCCAGATAGTGCGGCTGGTTCACCGGTCCTCGTGACTCGTTATGAAGCAACACAAGGCAGGAGACGACATTATCTTCAATTTATGATATTCACATTAGGTGGTTTGTTGCTAAGCAATCATGATTTCCCAAGTTCCACATGGGACCTGGTCAACTGCTGTTCATCAGAACTTCAATGGCCAACGCGGCTAGATTTCAATTAAATACTAATTAGCCAGTCTGGCATATTATAATGATATTCATATTCATGTGGTTTATTTCTAAGCAACCAAAATCATCACATTGCTCTTCCACTCATCAGCTATGCATGTATAGCTGCTAATACAGGGGCCTCCTCTTAGCATGAGACCTTTACACTTTGTGGGAAATATGGTTTGTTGCTAAGCAACAAAAGTTTGTTACAATGTTCATATCAATCATTAGCTATCACCTGATATATGGTTGCTCTTCAAAAGCATACCCATTGTAGAATATTCAGCCGCTGGAAGGGTTAAAACACAGGAAATGCTCACCTATACTGCTTAGAGCTACAGGTCATGTGCTCACCTCCTGCTTAGAGCTGCAGGTCATGTGCTCACCTCCTGCTTAGAGGCTACAGGTCATGTGCTCACCTACTGCTTAGAGCTACAGGTCATGTGCTCACCTCCTGCTTAGAGCTGCAGGTCATGTGCTCACCTCCTGCTTAGAGCTACAGGTCATGTGCTCACCGACTGCTTAGAGCTACAGGTCATGTGCTCACCTGCTGCTTAGAGGCTACAGGTCATGTGCTCACCTACTCCTTAGAGCTACAGGTCATGTGCTCACCTCCTGCTTAGAGCTACAGGTCATGTGCTCACCTCCTGCTTAGAGGCTACAGGTCATGTGCTCACCTCCTGCTTAGAGCTACAGGTCATGTGCTCACCTCCTGCTTAGAGGCTACAGGTCATGTGCTCACCTCCTGCTTAGAGCTACAGGTCATGTGCTCACCTGCTGCTTAGAGCTACAGGTCATGTGCTCACCTGCTGCTTAGAGCTACAGGTCATGTGCTAACCTACTCCTTAGAGCTACAGGTCATGTGCTCACCTGCTGCTTAGAGGCTACAGGTCATGTGCTCACCTACTCCTTAGAGCTACAGGTCATGTGCTCACCTCCTGCTTAGAGCTACAGGTCATGTGCTCACCTACTCCTTAGAGCTACAGGTCATGTGATCACCTCCTGCTTAGAGCTACAGGTCATGTGCTCACCTCCTGCTTAGAGCTACAGGTCATGTGCTCACCTACTCCTTAGAGCTACAGGTCATGTGCTCACCTCCTGCTTAGAGGTGTGGTTTCCAACCTTTTTGTAAGCATTGCCCAAATTGCCCTAGCCTCCCTGTTCCATTACCCATACCAATAATAAAACAGGTTTTACTTGATGAGTGTGTTAGTAAGTATTAGTAGTTCGTAAGTTAGTTGGTCATTGCAAAACAAATCAAGTCCATGGGATATGCTTGTGCTTGGGCAAGTATTCCATGCGTGGTTTTGCAGAACTGAGAGCAATTCTTGCATCATTTGACACCTCCAGCCTGTTCCGTTTCTTGGTTTTCATTCCCATGCTGATGGAAAAGCCTTGCTCACATTGGTAAGTGGTCGAAAAGGAAGTCAGGATCTTTAGAGCCTGTCTCGTCAAGGTTGGTGTGTCATTTAGCCGGACTATCCAGAAGCTTTCCAGGTCCTTGTTCTGGAATTCCAGCTTCCAAGCCTCATGCTCTCTCAGAGTTGTCCACTCCTCTTTTGCTGGAAAGTCATCTTCATCGACCTCATCCTCATAGGCCACAAAAGGCTGCTCACCACTGAAGGCAAAAGATGTACAGATCAGGGAAGTATTCCTCCATCTTTCTGACCAATTCATCAAGTGGGCCTGGATGTCTGCTTTCAAATTGTCTAGGATATCTTGACCATCCTTGCTTTCATCACAAATTTGTCGAGTGTGGGGAACTGTGCCACCATGCCCTCTGCAACTCTCTTGTTCCACAACTTTACCTTTCTGCTTTTATCAGCTTGTTTTGCATCGATGATTCCTTCCTTGAAGTGCTAAGTTTCCTCTTTTGAGTTCATTGAAGATGTCGCCCAAATAGCACAGACGGAAAAGCCATTCATGGTCAGAAAAGTGGCGTTGATACTTTTTGCTTGCACTGCCTCCCGAAGCTCAATCACGCGATTCACAACCTTGCCTGGCCTTACTCCAGTGTGGACATAGCACTTCATACTTCTCGCCATCTCTTTGCACAATTCTTTAAACACACGGCTGTTGAAGTCTTTGGTCTTTATGAAGTGAACAACATTAACAAGGTGGCAAGTACAAGCTTTCAAGGCATCTGGGAGCGTCTTGGACGCAAGTGTATATCGGTGAATGCTGCAATGGTCAACAGTGATAGCTGCATTTTTCCTTTGAACAAATCCTCTGAACCTGCAATTACCACCCATCAGAGCAGATCAACAGACTATTGAACATTGTTCCAAGCCAGCCCATTTTTGTAAGGAAGACACTGTGTTGAACACATCCTCTCCTTTAGCCGTCATAGCCTGACTCTCACAGGAAAAACTCTTCCTTTACAGCCGAGCGGTGAATATAATCCAGTAAAATAGCACAGCTGCTGACATCCTCCTACTCGTCCAATTGCAGAGAAAATATGTCGTGTGGACTGGTCTTGACTTCTTCCACTACTTGTGCCAGTATATCCACAGCCATGACGTCGAATTGTGTTGTTTGAAACTGATATAGAACTGAGTATCTTAGCCTCCTCTTCACCGTGCAGGCATTGGAGACCATCACTCGTGCATATGACATGATTAGATTTTCGGCAATCATGTGCCCCTTCTGCTCTGAGCAACTTTGTAGGCCACCTCACAGGAAGCTTCAAGAGCAGCAAGAAGATTTTGTTGAGTGCCTGTGTTTCCAAATTGAATATCCTTCAACTGCTTCTCCTGTGTTCGAAGTAGACTAGGTCTTTGTGGAGGTCAGGATGACATTTCAGCAGATGGGTTGCAAGTTTTGATGGCTTCAGTCTTTCACTGATCACAACCTATGTAGCTGCAGATACCACTCTCTCTGTGGTCACTGATCACAACCTATGTAGCTGCAGATACCACTCTCTCTGTGGTCACTGATCACACCCTATGTAGCTGCAGATACCACTCTCTCTGTGGTCACTGATCACAACCTATGTAGCTGCAGATACCACTCTCTCTGTGGTCACTGATCACACCCTATGTAGCTGCAGATACCACTCACTCTGTGGTCACTTATCACACCCTATGTAGCTGCAGATACCACTCACTCTGTGGTCACTGATCACAACCTATGTAGCTGCAGATACCACTCTCTCTGTGGTCACTGATCACTGATCACACCCTATGTAGCTGCAGATACCACTCTCTCTGTGGTCACTGATCACAACCTATGTAGCTGCAGATACCACTCTCTCTGTGGTCACTGATCACAACCTATGTAGCTGCAGATACCACTCTCTCTGTGGTCACTGATCACACCCTATGTAGCTGCAGATACCACTCTCTCTGTGGTCACTGATCACAACCTATGTAGCTGCAGATACCACTCTCTCTGTGGTCACTGATCACACCCTATGTAGCTGCAGATACCACTCACTCTGTGGTCACTGATCACAACCTATGTAGCTGCAGATACCACTCTGTGGTCACTGATCACAACCTATGTAGCTGCAGATACCACTCTCTCTGTGGTCACTGATCACAACCTATGTAGCTGCAGATACCACTCTCTCTGTGGTCACTGATCACACTCTATGTAGCTGCAGATACCACTCTCTCTGTGGTCACTGATCACAACCTATGTAGCTGCAGATACCACTCACTCTGTGGTCACTGATCACAACCTATGTAGCTGCAGATACCACTCTCTCTGTGGTCACTGATCACACCCTATGTAGCTGCAGATACCACTCTCTCTGTGGTCACTGATCACAACCTATGTAGCTGCAGATACCACTCTCTCTGTGGTCACTGATCACAACCTATGTAGCTGCAGATACCACTCTCTCTGTGGTCACTGATCACACCCTATGTAGCTGCAGATACCACTCTCTCTGTGGTCACTGATCACACCCTATGTAGCTGCAGATACCACTCTCTCTGTGGTCACTGATCACACCCTATGTAGCTGCAGATACCACTCTCTCTGTGGTCACTGATCACACCCTATGTAGCTGCAGATACCACTCTCTCTGTGGTCACTGATCACACCCTATGTAGCTGCAGATACCACTCTCTCTGTGGTCACTGATCACACCCTATGTAGCTGCAGATACCACTCTCTCTGTGGTCACTGATCACACCCTATGTAGCTGCAGATACCACTCTCTCTGTGGTCACTGATCACACCCTATGTAGCTGCAGATACCACTCTCTCTGTGGTCACTGATCACAACCTATGTAGCTGCAGATACCACTCTCTCTGTGGTCACTGATCACACCCTATGTAGCTGCAGATACCACTCTCTCTGTGGTCACTGATCACAACCTATGTAGCTGCAGATACCACTCTCTCTGTGGTCACTGATCACACCCTATGTAGCTGCAGATACCACTCTCTCTGTGGTCACTGATCACAACCTATGTAGCTGCAGATACCACTCTCTCTGTGGTCACTGATCACACCCTATGTAGCTGCAGATACCACTCTCTCTGTGGTCACTGATCACACCCTATGTAGCTGCAGATACCACTCTCTCTGTGGTCACTGATCACAACCTATGTAGCTGCAGATACCACTCTCTCTGTGGTCACTGATCACACCCTATGTAGCTGCAGATACCACTCTCTCTGTGGTCACTGATCACACCCTATGTAGCTGCAGATACCACTCTCTCTGTGGTCACTGATCACAACCTATGTAGCTGCAGATACCACTCTCTCTGTGGTCACTGATCACAACCTATGTAGCTGCAGATACCACTCTCTCTGTGGTCACTGATCACAACCTATGTAGCTGCAGATACCACTCTCTCTGTGGTCACTGATCACAACCTATGTAGCTGCAGATACCACTCTCTCTGTGGTCACTGATCACAACCTATGTAGCTGCAGATACCACTCACTCTGTGGTCACTGATCACACCCTATGTAGCTGCAGATACCACTCACTCTGTGGTCACTGATCACAACCTATGTAGCTGCAGATACCACTCTGTGGTCACTGATCACAACCTATGTAGCTGCAGATACCACTCTCTCTGTGGTCACTGATCACAACCTATGTAGCTGCAGATACCACTCTCTCTGTGGTCACTGATCACACCCTATGTAGCTGCAGATACCACTCTCTCTGTGGTCACTGATCACAACCTATGTAGCTGCAGATACCACTCTGTGGTCACTGATCACACCCTATGTAGCTGCAGATACCACTCTCTCTGTGGTCACTGATCACAACCTATGTAGCTGCAGATACCACTCTCTCTGTGGTCACTGATCACACCCTATGTAGCTGCAGATACCACTCTCTCTGTGGTCACTGATCACACCCTATGTAGCTGCAGATACCACTCTCTCTGTGGTCACTGATCACACCCTATGTAGCTGCAGATACCACTCTCTCTGTGGTCACTGATCACACCCTATGTAGCTGCAGATACCACTCTCTCTGTGGTCACTGATCACACCCTATGTAGCTGCAGATACCACTCTCTCTGTGGTCACTGATCACACCCTATGTAGCTGCAGATACCACTCTCTCTGTGGTCACTGATCACAACCTATGTAGCTGCAGATACCACTCTCTCTGTGGTCACTGATCACACCCTATGTAGCTGCAGATTCCACTCTCTCTGTGGTCACTGATCACACCCTATGTAGCTGCAGATACCACTCTCTCTGTGGTCACTGATCACAACCTATGTAGCTGCAGATACCACTCTCTCTGTGGTCACTGATCACAACCTATGTAGCTGCAGATACCACTCTCTCTGTGGTCACTGATCACACCCTATGTAGCTGCAGATACCACTCTCTCTGTGGTCACTGATCACACCCTATGTAGCTGCAGATACCACTCTCTCTGTGGTCACTGATCACAACCTATGTAGCTGCAGATACCACTCTCTCTGTGGTCACTGATCACAACCTATGTAGCTGCAGATACCACTCTCTCTGTGGTCACTGATCACACCCTATGTAGCTGCAGATACCACTCTCTCTGTGGTCACTGATCACAACCTATGTAGCTGCAGATACCACTCTCTCTGTGGTCACTGATCACAACCTATGTAGCTGCAGATACCACTCTCTCTGTGGTCACTGATCACAACCTATGTAGCTGCAGATACCACTCTCTCTGTGGTCACTGATCACAACCTATGTAGCTGCAGATACCACTCTCTCTGTGGTCACTGATCACAACCTATGTAGCTGCAGATACCACTCACTCTGTGGTCACTGATCACAACCTATGTAGCTGCAGATACCACTCACTCTGTGGTCACTGATCACAACCTATGTAGCTGCAGATACCACTCTGTGGTCACTGATCACAACCTATGTAGCTGCAGATACCACTCTCTCTGTGGTCACTGATCACAACCTATGTAGCTGCAGATACCACTCTCTCTGTGGTCACTGATCACACCCTATGTAGCTGCAGATACCACTCTCTCTGTGGTCACTGATCACAACCTATGTAGCTGCAGATACCACTCTGTGGTCACTGATCACACCCTATGTAGCTGCAGATACCACTCTCTCTGTGGTCACTGATCACAACCTATGTAGCTGCAGATACCACTCTCTCTGTGGTCACTGATCACACCCTATGTAGCTGCAGATACCACTCTCTCTGTGGTCACTGATCACACCCTATGTAGCTGCAGATACCACTCTCTCTGTGGTCACTGATCACACCCTATGTAGCTGCAGATACCACTCTCTCTGTGGTCACTGATCACACCCTATGTAGCTGCAGATACCACTCTCTCTGTGGTCACTGATCACACCCTATGTAGCTGCAGATACCACTCTCTCTGTGGTCACTGATCACACCCTATGTAGCTGCAGATACCACTCTCTCTGTGGTCACTGATCACAACCTATGTAGCTGCAGATACCACTCTCTCTGTGGTCACTGATCACACCCTATGTAGCTGCAGATACCACTCTCTCTGTGGTCACTGATCACACCCTATGTAGCTGCAGATACCACTCTCTCTGTGGTCACTGATCACAACCTATGTAGCTGCAGATACCACTCTCTCTGTGGTCACTGATCACAACCTATGTAGCTGCAGATACCACTCTCTCTGTGGTCACTGATCACACCCTATGTAGCTGCAGATACCACTCTCTCTGTGGTCACTGATCACACCCTATGTAGCTGCAGATACCACTCTCTCTGTGGTCACTGATCACAACCTATGTAGCTGCAGATACCACTCTCTCTGTGGTCACTGATCACAACCTATGTAGCTGCAGATACCACTCTCTCTGTGGTCACTGATCACAACCTATGTAGCTGCAGATACCACTCTGTGGTCACTGATCACAACCTATGTAGCTGCAGATACCACTCTCTCTGTGGTCACTGATCACAACCTATGTAGCTGCAGATACCACTCTGTGGTCACTGATCACAACCTATGTAGCTGCAGATACCACTCTGTGGTCGGTCTTTGCCCTTCAAGCAAGGAGTAGGACACACACCCTGTCTCTATCCACGTAGGACACACACCCTGTCTCTATCCATGTAGGACACACACCCTGTCTCTATCCACGTAGGACACACTGTTGGGGCCCTAACATGGCAAGGTGCGACTCTATACCCAAGGTGCCGATGAGCTCTTACAGCAGACATCTCAGGCTTGCATGAACTCCATGACCTTGATTACTGAACATGATACATGCATACGCTAGCATATGATCGGACAACCACATCAGTAATATTATTGCACTTACCCATATTTGGTCATAGGTGAGCACCTGGCAGCTAATTAAGGGCACCAGGCTAGGCACTGTGTAATATACTGTACTAAAGTTAAATTGCACGATTACATCATTATCAACTACAGAAGACTTGAACTAGTTAGTAGGTTAGGCTACTGCCCTTCAGGCCAGTACTACAATAGCAAGGGCTGTGGCATAACACACACCCACAGTCTCTATCCATGTAGGATACACCCACAGTCTCTATCCATGTAGGATACACCCACAGTCTCTATCCATGTAGGATACACCCACAGTCTCTATCCACGTAGGACACACCCACAGTCTGCTATCCACGTAGGACACACCCACAGTCTCTATCCACGTAGGACACACCCACAGTCTCTATCCACGTAGGACACACCCACAGTCTCTATCCACGTAGGACACACCCACAGTCTCTATCCACGTAGGACACACCCACAGTCTCTATCCACGTAGGACACACCCACAGTCTCTATCCACGTAGGACACACCCACAGTCTCTATCCACGTAGGACACACCCAATATCCACGTAGGACACACCCACAGTCTCTATCCACGTAGGACACACCCACAGTCTCTATCCACGTAGGACACACCCACAGTCTGCTATCCACGTAGGACACACACCCACAGTCTGCTATCCACGTAGGACACACCCACAGTCTCTATCCACGTAGGACACACCCACAGTCTCTATCCACGTAGGACACACCCACAGTCTCTATCCACGTAGGACACACCCACAGTCTCTATCCACGTAGGACACACCCACAGTCTCTATCCACGTAGGACACACCCACAGTCTCTATCCACGTAGGACACACCCAATATCCACGTAGGACACACCCACAGTCTCTATCCACGTAGGACACACCCACAGTCTCTATCCACGTAGGACACACCCACAGTCTGCTATCCACGTAGGACACACACCCACAGTCTGCTATCCACGTAGGACACACCCACAGTCTCTATCCACGTAGGACACACACCCACAGTCTGCTATCCACGTAGGACACACCCACAGTCTGCTATCCACGTAGGACACACCCACAGTCTCTATCCACGTAGGACACACTCACAGTCTCTATCCACGTAGGACACACCCACAGTCTCTATCCACGTAGGACACACCCACAGTCTCTATCCACGTAGGACACACTCACAGTCTCTATCCACGTAGGACACACCCACAGTCTCTATCCACGTAGGACACACCCACAGTCTCTATCCACGTAGGACACACCCACAGTCTGCTATCCACGTAGGACACACACCCACAGTCTGCTATCCACGTAGGACACACCCACAGTCTGCTATCCACGTAGGACACACCCACAGTCTCTATCCACGTAGGACACACACCCACAGTCTGCTATCCACGTAGGACACACCCACAGTCTGCTATCCACGTAGAACACACCCACAGTCTCTATCCACGTAGGACACACCCACAGTCTCTATCCACGTAGGACACACACCCACAGTCTGCTATCCACGTAGGACACACCCACAGTCTGCTATCCACGTAGAACACACCCACAGTCTCTATCCACGTAGGACACACCCACAGTCTCTATCCACGTAGGACACACACCCACAGTCTGCTATCCACGTAGGACACACCCACAGTCTGCTATCCACGTAGAACACACCCACAGTCTCTATCCACGTAGGACACACCCACAGTCTCTATCCACGTAGGACACACACCCACAGTCTGCTATCCACGTAGGACACACCCACAGTCTGCTATCCACGTAGAACACACCCACAGTCTCTATCCACGTAGGACACACCCACAGTCTCTATCCACGTAGGACACACACCCACAGTCTGCTATCCACGTAGGACACACCCACAGTCTGCTATCCACGTAGAACACACCCACAGTCTCTATCCACGTAGGACACACCCACAGTCTCTATCCACGTAGGACACACTCAAGCGGTTGGGCCAATATAATTTGTTTAAATTTTAAACCTGAAAGACAAACACGAGCTGACTGTGATATGTTTGAAGTATAGAAGAGTTCTTGTCTGAATGCAGTCTGCAGATCACATTATTCATACACAAAAACTCAATGACCCCTAGCTAAATAAGGTCAAGATAAGTACACACACCTAGCCACTCATACCCACAGAATGACATCACCTGCTCATCTATCAGAGTAAAGGTTAATTAATTAAGCAGTTATCTTCAACCCAATCTAGAAAGTTCTAAATTACAATACTCACTAAGGACTAGCATTACATCATCATTACATCATCATTACACTGACTTAATCTTTTCTAAGTCGGTACAAAACACAAATAGCAACAAAAAAATCCACCAGTCAGCATTGCTACATTATATACCCCCAGAATATTGGCTTATTTCCCCCGGGTAGAGGGGGGGGCTGTGAGGGTGCTGCAGGCCAACCCGTGGGTGGAGGGGCTGTGAGGGTGCTGCAGGACTACCAGGACCTGCGGGTAGGCGACTGTGAGGATGCTTCTGGGTCATCAGGACTCACAAGGACCCACAGGTAGAGGAGACCATCACTTCTTTCCAGGCCGCCTCAGATGACCTACAGTATGCAACTCCCTCAACTCGGGGCTGGCAAGTTCGGCACCGTCCTACTGGACCCAGATGGCCTGGCCTGTTGGCATGTCATCGAATAGCCCATGTTTTGTATGTATGTGTGTGCACATGCAGCTTGTGGCCACACCCACCATGTTTTGAAGTGTGCGCAGAGCCCCTAGCAGATGATCTGGGGGTGACTGCAACATCTGTCTCATGGAGCGTGCCAAGTCCAGTGAGCGATCTCGTAGCACCACATCTTTGCCTAGCAGCATGTAGCCAGCCCAGTTAGCAGGGTGCCCGTACTTGCCGCTAGTGTGCACCACCTACAGGGGTACGTCATGGTGGACATGATCACACAGTGAGAGAGAGAGCACACCACAACCTGCTACATGCACACACACACCTGCATGGCATAGTGACACACACTCACACACACTCACACCTGCATGGCATAGTGACACACACACACACCTGCATGGCATAGTCACACACACTCACACCTGCATGGCATAGTGACACACACTCACACCTGCATGGCATAGTGAAACACACACACACACTCACACACCTGCATGGCATAGTCACACACACACACACACACCTGCATGGCATAGTGACACACACACACACACTCACACCTGCATGGCATAGTCACACACACTCACACACTCACACCTGCATGGCATAGTCACACACACACACACACACACACACACACCTGCATGGCATAGTCACACACACACACACACACACACCTGCATGGCATAGTGACACACACACCTGCGTGGCGTAGCAGCACACACACACACTCACATGCATGGCGTCACCCACACCACACCCACACACACCTGCATGGCATAGCGTAGGGCCCGGCTGGCCTTGCTGCCGTAGATGAGACTACTGTAGAAGGCGTTCATCATCAGCCTCGAGGCCTGGAAGCTGGAGGGCCACAGAGGAAGCAACACACACTGGGCCCCAGCAGCGAGGAAGACCTGGGCCATGCACATAAGGCCCTTGGACGGAATGTGTGCAGACTCGCTGCGATGAGAAGCACTGAGCACCACCAGCTTGGCACTCATAGTCCTGGCCAAGATGTCGCTGGCAGTGATGGTGTAATGAGAAGGCTCCAGAGCCACTGCCCCTTCATTGCTGCGTGTGACATCGTCATTATTCTCACTCTTCCCCCCTCCTCTCCTGTTGTCCGTAGGAGCCAGTACCAACTCACACCGCCCCCACGACACATAGACAGCCAAATGCACGCTGTCCACGTCGCTCAGCTTCTCCAGGAAATAGTCCTTGCTAGCAGCATGCAGGAGGAGGGCGGGAGACTGCAGCAGGTCCGCTATCAGCTTGATCTCCTTCTCCACACCTTTCAGCGACTGCCAGTTGCAGTTGGAGGCAGTGAGCGGGATGCTAGGGCAGCCCATCACCAGAGCCTCCTTCTGAACATGGCCGTTGACCTCTGCACCAGTGGCCATCGTGGACAGCGATCGCTGCAGTGCTGTCTTCATCTGCACATTGGAGGAGTCGTTGCTGATGGAAGTGTGTGCTCTGATATACTCCTTACCCTTGGCTACCTTCTTGGCCAGAGTAAGGGACTGGAGAGATGGTGCAAACTGAAGGTGGAACCTCTCGTACAAACACTCAGTGCCACCTTCTCCTTTGAGCAGGCCAAAAGGGACCAGATAGAGCTCCTTGTCAGGTATGATGGTGAGTCTCCCGCCAGAGCCACCGGACGGCCGTGGCAGGGCGTATTCCAGCGGCTTGATGAGGATGTCGTAGAGCTCATGGACAGGTTGCATGTTGATGTGCCGAGCACTCCCCTTGCTGCCGGACTCTCCCTTGCTGGGATGGAGGGTTGGGGCAGAAGCCGTGGAGCCAGAGCCAACCAGTGATTCGTTATCCTCCCCGGAGTCCAACTCTTCAGAAGTGGCAGAGCACAGACTCTTGGCGGACATCTTGAAGCGTTGCTCCACGCCTAGAGACTCGCGCACAGCAGACACAATGTCTATGAGAGGCTGCACATAGCTGGAGCTTGTCTCGCTGTACACAGAGGTGCTGTCAGAGCCCGGCATGCTGAACTCGGTCATGTCAACCTTCTGGAACTGCACGACGCCACTCTTGGGGTGGAGGAGCCAGATGAAGACGTGGTTGAGAGCCACAGAGAAGTAGAGCACTTGAGTTTGGATGGTGTCGATGGCCTCCTGGATAGAGGAGGAGTGCGGCATGTAATGTTGAAGCAAGCCATTGGCCTCCAAAACCTCCTGGTTCACTTCCCGCTGGATGAGGGAGTCAGCTATGGCACGGTTTCGCTCCATCTCGGCCATCTCCAGAGCACCTTCTACCTTGTTCTGTCTGACCAAGATGTTGATGAGGGTCTGGAAGAGGATAGGGTACAGCTCCAGTGTCTGCTTGGTGGTGTGGTCATAATGGCCCACATGTTGCCGCATGTGCTCAAACAGAGGAAGTGCCTTCTGCAGGTACACCACTGATGCATCATAGTGACATTGGTAATAGAAGGACAGGCCCAAGTAGAACCGAATCCTAGCCTCGGCCTCTATCTCAGTTTGAGCATGAATGGCTTCAGAAGACTTCTCCATAATCAGGCTGAGGGCTTGCTTTAGTAAGGTAATGGCTCTGTTGTACTCGCCTATCTTGATGTAGACCTTACCCAGTCCAATGAAGGCCAGAGCCTTCACGAAGCTGTCCAGCAAGGCATCAGCTGCAGTCAGCTGTTTCTCTCGGAACTCGATGGCGCTCTTGTACTCACAGATACTCTCACATGTTTCAGCAATGTTGCCTAGTGCCCGAACCTCTCCGTCAACAAACTGGTGGGCACTAGAGATTCTGAGGTCCAGCTTATGGTAGTCCATGGCCTCCCTGTGGTTGCCAAGACGACTGTGCACCTCTCCCATCCCAGAGGCAGCCAGTGCCTCGCTGAAGGCATCCTGCAGCTGCCGGGAGAGCTGCAGCTGGCAGGAGAAGGAGTCCAAGGCATTGCTATACTCCCCCAGGTACATCTGGATACCTCCTTTATCTGCATAGCACTCGGCCTCAATGTACTCATCAGAGATGCCTTTAGCAAGCTTCAGCTGCTGCTCAAAGAAGAACAGTGCCCTGCGGAGATTGCCCAGCCCTCTGTGAGCCCGTCCCAGACTGCTCAGCGCTCGTATCTGCACCATCTCATCCTGAGCTTGTTGTGCCAGCAACAAGTGTTGGTTGTGGTGCTTGACTGCACTTTGGTAGTCCCCTACTGCCTCGTACGAGTCCCCCAGGTTGGCATAGGCGCTGGCCTGCTCCATCACATTGTCAGAGAGGCCTAGAACACTAGCCAGCTGTTCCTGGTGGTAGTGCAAGGCCTTCTGGTAGCTCTTCATGTTGCGGTGCACTATCCCCAAGCAGCTGTAACCCTTGGACACGAGCAGTGTGTTATCCAGCTGCTTGGCTATGGCCAGTTGGTGTTCATAGCAGTCCACTGACTGCGCATGTTGCCCCAGCGCATTGCAGGCAGCCCCCATGTTCCCGTAGGCGTGGCACTCTCCTACAGCATCGCCAGTGGTCTTCCTGACGTTCAGATCCCGTCTGTGATAGCTGAGAGCGTGCTCGTAGTCCCCGCACGACAGGTACGCATTGCCTAGTCCACAGTAGGCCAGGCCCTCATAGGTCTGGTGTTGCTCCTTCTTGGCTTCCTTCAGCAAACTCTCGTAATAATCGATGGCTTTGTCATTATCTCCAGAACTGAGAGCGTCTTCTGCTATCTGGTTCCAGAAGGTGCACTTGCCAGATGTGTTCTGAATGTCCTTAGCTATGGTGTGCACCTTCCTGCGGTAGATGTCTGCCTGCTCCTTGTCACCCATCTCAGTGTAGGCTCTGATGAGCTTCTCGCAGGCCTTCGTCATGGCCTCCTTGTCCTGGCCCTCCTTGGCCACCGCCAGGTCGTGCTGGTAGTAGTGGATAGCCTGAGGGTAGTTGGTCAGCGCCTCATGGCAGATGGCCAAGTTGTGGCAGATCTTGCTCTCACTGACGTGGTCCTTATGGGCCTGCGCGAGCTTCAGCGACCTGCTCAAGAAAGAGACGGCCTCTGAGTACTCCTTGGTCGATGTGTGGTAGTATCCGAGGTTGGCCAGAGCTTGGCACTCCACTGTGCTGTCCTCAATCTCCTGTGCCAGCTGCAAGCTCTGCTGCATGTGGTCTAGGGAAGACTCAAAGTTTTCTAGTGCCAAGTAGGCTGTCCCCAGATGGCCCAGGGTGATGGCCTCGCTGTTCTTAAGGCCAGACTCATGGGCGGCATTGAGTTCTTTCTGGTAACAGCCCACAGCCTCTCTGTAGTTGCCCAGTGCTATGTGGCAACTGCCCAAGTGGGAGTAGGCCCTCCCCTCCCCAACCCTGTCGTGAAGTTTCTTAGACAAGTGCAAAGCATCAGAGTAGAACTGCATGGCTTGGCCTATTTTGCCTGAGGCCTTATAGATATGTCCCAAGTGGTTGAGGGCCACGCCCTCTCCCTCCTGGTCCCCCGTATCCTTGCACAACTTGAGTTGCTGTTCACGACAGCTCTGGGCGTGGCTGAGGCTCCCCATGGCCTTGTTGGCCTGGCCCATGCCTCCGTAGGCACGGGACTTGAGACTTATGTCATTCAGTTGCACAGCCACGGAAAGCAGCTGCTGGTAGAACATCATCGACTGCTCGTAGTTGCACTTGACAAAGCAGGCGTGGCCCAAGTGTCCGTAGGCCTCGGCTTCCTCCAGCTTGTTCTTGGTCTCCTTGGCGAAACTGAGATGTTGATGGTGCCACATGATGGCCTTCTCTACGTCGCTGTGGCTGAGTTGAGTACGACCCAAGTTGCTGAAAGCTCTGGCAATTAGAATGTCATCTCCACTTTCCTTGGAGAGCTTCAGCGAGTCCTTGTATGCCCTGAGGGCTTTGGGATAGTCGCACTGCTTGGCGTAGGCATTACCCAGACGTGTGAGAGAGTTGATCATTTCTAGGAGTTCCTTCCTTGCTTGTGCGATGGCCAGCTGCTCTGAGTGGTGTCTCACTGCCTCTTCATAGCGACCCAGAGAGAAGTAGGCTATGCCAAGGTTGTCCCTGGCACGGCAGCAGCCTATGTCATCGTTGAGGGTGTTGTTGATCTCAAGATCTCTCTCCATGTAATAGAGGGCCTTCTCAGTGTTGGCCAGGAGCCAATGCACCCTTCCCAGAGCCTGCATCAGAGAGGCCTCCAGCTTCAAGCTGTCAGTGCCGATAGCACGAGCTGCTTCAAGGATCTTCACCGCACACTCTGGCTGGTTGACAGTCTGCAACTCCTGGCCAATGACAGAGGTGATGATGAACGGATTCTTGTCCAATTTGAGGTTTTCAAATTTGTCTAGTTTGGGCCCAAAGTTGCCTGAATGACAGAAACACAAAAACACAGCATGAAGTAGCACCACCACACACACTCCACACACCTCACTCAAGTGTAGTGTCTAGCAACTTATTACTACCAGGGAGCTGCACTAATGTTGGTACGTACCTCTGTAAGGAGACTTCAGCATGACCTCAATCAGGCCATGCAGCATTGAACCTTGCTTGGAGTCTGCAACAAGTCCATCAGCATAGGACACCATTGCTGACTCGTACTCCTCCAAGCCCTGGTGGGCCACACCCAGGCGGTAGAAACCCTACAATCAGTGCAAGCATACATCACATATATGCAAGGGAAGTTGCAAGTGCAGGGGAAGAGATGAAGTTGAGAGTACAGGGGAAGAGATGAAGTTGAGAGTGGAGGGGAAGAGATGAAGTTGAGAGTGGAGGGGAAGAGATGAAGTTGAGAGTGGAGGGGAAGAGATGAAGTTGAGAGTGGAGGGGAAGAGATGAAGTTGAGAGTGGAGGGGAAGAGATGAAGTTGAGAGTACAGGGGAAGAGATGAAGTTGAGAGTGGAGGGGAAGAGATGAAGTTGAGAGTGGAGGGGAAGAGATGAAGTTGAGAGTGGAGGGGAAGAGATGAAGTTGAGAGTGCAGGGGAAGAGATGAAGTTGTGAAGTAGTCGGTGCATCAGGCAAAGATTTGCATGGAGTTCCATGGAAGGCTCAGCACTTGCTCGGGCCACATGGAAGACTTGATCAATAGCTTACTTGGTCTAAACTGAGAAGCCTCAGTAAATAAGCCTCAGTAAATAATAGGGCAAGTTAGTGTGAGCAACACTAGTCATCAGCTGCTCCTATCAAGCACATGATTCTGGTGGTTAGTGTGAGCAACACTAGTCATCAGCTGCTCCTATCAAGCACATGATTCTGGTGGTTAGTGTGAGCAACACTAGTCATCAGCTGCTCCTATCAAGCACATGATTCTGGTGGTTAGTGTGAGCAACACTAGTCATCAGCTGCTCCTATCAAGCACATGATTCTGGTGGTTAGTGTGAGCAACACTAGTCATCAGCTGCTCCTATCAAGCACATGATTCTGGTGGTTAGTGTGAGCAACACTAGTCATCAGCTGCTCCTATCAAGCACATGATTCTGGTGGTTAGTGTGAGCAGCACTAGTCATCAGCTGCTCCTATCAAGCACATGATTCTGGTGGTTAGTGTGAGCAACACTAGTCATCAGCTGCTCCTATCAAGCACATGATTCTGGTGGTTAGTGTGAGCAACACTAGTCATCAGCTGCTCCTATCAAGCACATGATTCTGGTGGTTAGTGTGAGCAACACTAGTCATCAGCTGCTCCTATCAAGCACATGATTCTGGTGGTTAGTGTGAGCAACACTAGTCATCAGCTGCTCCTATCAAGCACATGATTCTGGTGGTTAGTGTGAGCAACACTAGTCATCAGCTGCTCCTATCAAGCGCATGATTCTGGTGGTTAGTGTGAGCAACACTAGTCATCAGCTGCTCCTATCAAGCACATGATTCTGGTGGTTAGTGTGAGCAACACTAGTCATCAGCTGCTCCTATCAAGCACATGATTCTGGTGGTTAGTGTGAGCAACACTAGTCATCAGCTGCACCTATCAAGCACATGATTCTGGTGGTTAGTGTGAGCAACACTAGTCATCAGCTGCTCCTATCAAGCACATGATTCTGGTGGTTAGTGTGAGCAGCACTAGTCATCAGCTGCTCCTATCAAGCACATGATTCTGGTGGTTAGTGTGAGCAACACTAGTCATCAGCTGCTCCTATCAAGCACATGATTCTGGTGGTTAGTGTGAGCAACACTAGTCATCAGCTGCTCCTATCAAGCACATGATTCTGGTGGTTAGTGTGAGCAACACTAGTCATCAGCTGCTCCTATCAAGCACATGATTCTGGTGGTTAGTGTGAGCAACACTAGTCATCAGCTGCTCCTATCAAGCACATGATTCTGGTGGTTAGTGTGAGCAACACTAGTCATCAGCTGCTCCTATCAAGCACATGATTCTGGTGGTTAGTGTGAGCAACACTAGTCATCAGCTGCTCCTATCAAGCACATGATTCTGGTGGTTAGTGTGAGCAACACTAGTCATCAGCTGCTCCTATCAAGCACATGATTCTGGTGGTTAGTGTGAGCAACACTAGTCATCAGCTGCTCCTATCAAGCACATGATTCTGGTGGTTAGTGTGAGCAACACTAGTCATCAGCTGCTCCTATCAAGCACATGATTCTGGTGGTTAGTGTGAGCAACACTAGTCATCAGCTGCTCCTATCAAGCACATGATTCTGGTGGTTAGTGTGAGCAGCACTAGTCATCAGCTGCTCCTATCAAGCACATGATTCTGGTGGTTAGTGTGAGCAGCACTAGTCATCAGCTGCTCCTATCAAGCACATGATTCTGGTGGTTAGTGTGAGCAACACTAGTCATCAGCTGCTCCTATCAAGCACATGATTCTGGTGGTTAGTGTGAGCAACACTAGTCATCAGCTGCTCCTATCAAGCGCATGATTCTGGTGGTTAGTGTGAGCAACACTAGTCATCAGCTGCTCCTATCAAGCACATGATTCTGGTGGTTAGTGTGAGCAACACTAGTCATCAGCTGCTCCTATCAAGCACATGATTCTGGTGGTTAGTGTGAGCAGCACTAGTCATCAGCTGCTCCTATCAAGCACATGATTCTGGTGGTTAGTGTGAGCAACACTAGTCATCAGCTGCTCCTATCAAGCACATGATTCTGGTGGTTAGTGTGAGCAACACTAGTCATCAGCTGCTCCTATCAAGCACATGATTCTGGTGGTTAGTGTGAGCAACACTAGTCATCAGCTGCTCCTATCAAGCACATGATTCTGGTGGTTAGTGTGAGCAACACTAGTCATCAGCTGCTCCTATCAAGCACATGATTCTGGTGGTTAGTGTGAGCAACACTAGTCATCAGCTGCTCCTATCAAGCACATGATTCTGGTGGTTAGTGTGAGCAACACTAGTCATCAGCTGCTCCTATCAAGCACATGATTCTGGTGGTTAGTGTGAGCAACACTAGTCATCAGCTGCTCCTATCAAGCACATGATTCTGGTGGTTAGTGTGAGCAACACTAGTCATCAGCTGCTCCTATCAAGCACATGATTCTGGTGGTTAGTGTGAGCAACACTAGTCATCAGCTGCTCCTATCAAGCACATGATTCTGGTGGTTAGTGTGAGCAACACTAGTCATCAGCTGCTCCTATCAAGCACATGATTCTGGTGGTTAGTGTGAGCAACACTAGTCATCAGCTGCTCCTATCAAGCACATGATTCTGGTGGTTAGTGTGAGCAACACTAGTCATCAGCTGCTCCTATCAAGCACATGATTCTGGTGGTTAGTGTGAGCAACACTAGTCATCAGCTGCTCCTATCAAGCACATGATTCTGGTGGTTAGTGTGAGCAACACTAGTCATCAGCTGCTCCTATCAAGCACATGATTCTGGTGGTTAGTGTGAGCAACACTAGTCATCAGCTGCTCCTATCAAGCGCATGATTCTGGTGGTTAGTGTGAGCAACACTAGTCATCAGCTGCTCCTATCAAGCGCATGATTCTGGTGGTTAGTGTGAGCAACACTAGTCATCAGCTGCTCCTATCAAGCACATGATTCTGGTGGTTAGTGTGAGCAACACTAGTCATCAGCTGCTCCTATCAAGCACATGATTCTGGTGGTTAGTGTGAGCAACACTAGTCATCAGCTGCTCCTATCAAGCACATGATTCTGGTGGTTAGTGTGAGCAACACTAGTCATCAGCTGCTCCTATCAAGCACATGATTCTGGTGGTTAGTGTGAGCAACACTAGTCATCAGCTGCTCCTATCAAGCACATGATTCTGGTGGTTAGTGTGAGCAACACTAGTCATCAGCTGCTCCTATCAAGCACATGATTCTGGTGGTTAGTGTGAGCAACACTAGTCATCAGCTACTCCTATCAAGCACATGATTCTGGTGGTTAGTGTGAGCAACACTAGTCATCAGCTGCTCCTATCAAGCACATGATTCTGGTGGTTAGTGTGAGCAACACTAGTCATCAGCTGCTCCTATCAAGCACATGATTCTGGTGGTTAGTGTGAGCAACACTAGTCATCAGCTGCTCCTATCAAGCACATGATTCTGGTGGTTAGTGTGAGCAACACTAGTCATCAGCTGCTCCTATCAAGCACATGATTCTGGTGGTTAGTGTGAGCAACACTAGTCATCAGCTGCTCCTATCAAGCACATTATTCTGGTGGTTAGTGTGAGCAACACTAGTCATCAGCTGCTCCTATCAAGCACATTATTCTGGTGGTTAGTGTGAGCAACACTAGTCATCAGCTGCTCCTATCAAGCACATGATTCTGGTGGTTAGTGCGAGCAACACTAGTCATCAGCTGCTCCTATCAAGCACATGATTCTGGTGGTCAGTGCGAGCAACACTAGTCATCAGCTGCTCCTATCAAGCACATGATTCTGGTGGTCAGTGCGAGCAACACTAGTCATCAGCTGCTCCTATCAAGCACATGATTCTGGTGGTCATGTGCGAGCAACACTAGTCATCAGCTGCTCTATCAAGCACATGATTCTGGTGGTCAGTGCGAGCAACACTAGTCATCAGCTGCTCCTATCAAGCACATGATTCTGGTGGTTAGTGTGAGCAACACTAGTCATCAGCTGCTCCTATCAAGCACATGATTCTGGTGGTTAGTGTGAGCAACACTAGTCATCAGCTACTCCTATCAAGCACATGATTCTGGTGGTTAGTGTGAGCAACACTAGTCATCAGCTGCTCCTATCAAGCACATGATTCTGGTGGTTAGTGTGAGCAACACTAGTCATCAGCTGCTCCTATCAAGCACATGATTCTGGTGGTTAGTGTGAGCAACACTAGTCATCAGCTGCTCCTATCAAGCACATGATTCTGGTGGTTAGTGTGAGCAACACTAGTCATCAGCTGCTCCTATCAAGCACATGATTCTGGTGGTTAGTGCGAGCAACACTAGTCATCAGCTGCTCCTATCAAGCACATGATTCTGGTGGTTAGTGCGAGCAACACTAGTCATCAGCTGCTCCTATCAAGCACATGATTCTGGTGGTCAGTGCGAGGCAACACTAGTCATCAGCTGCTCCTATCAAGCACATGATTCTGGTGGTTCAGTGCTGAGCAACACTAGTCATCAGCTGCTCCTATCAAGCACATGATTCTGGTGGTTAGTGTGAGCAACACTAGTCATCAGCTGCTCCTATCAAGCACATGATTCTGGTGGTTAGTGTGAGCAACACTAGTCATCAGCTGCTCCTATCAAGCACATGATTCTGGTGGTTAGTGTGAGCAACACTAGTCATCAGCTGCTCCTATCAAGCGACATGATTCTGGTGGTTAGTGTGAGCAACACTAGTCATCAGCTGCTCCTATCAAGCACATGATTCTGGTGGTTAGTGTGAGCAACACTAGTCATCAGCTGCTCCTATCAAGCACATGATTCTGGTGGTTAGTGTGAGCAACACTAGTCATCAGCTGCTCCTATCAAGCACATGATTCTGGTGGTTAGTGTGAGCAACACTAGTCATCAGCTGCTCCTATCAAGCACATGATTCTGGTGGTTAGTGTGAGCAGCACTAGTCATCAGCTGCTCCTATCAAGCACATGATTCTGGTGGTTAGTGTGAGCAGCACTAGTCATCAGCTGCTCCTATCAAGCACATGATTCTGGTGGTTAGTGTGAGCAACACTAGTCATCAGCTGCTCCTATCAAGCACATGATTCTGGTGGTTAGTGTGAGCAACACTAGTCATCAGCTGCTCCTATCAAGCACATGATTCTGGTGGTTAGTGTGAGCAACACTAGTCATCAGCTGCTCCTATCAAGCACATGATTCTGGTGGTTAGTGTGAGCAACACTAGTCATCAGCTGCTCCTATCAAGCACATGATTCTGGTGGTTAGTGTGAGCAACACTAGTCATCAGCTGCTCCTATCAAGCACATGATTCTGGTGGTTAGTGTGAGCAACACTAGTCATCAGCTGCTCCTATCAAGCACATGATTCTGGTGGTTAGTGTGAGCAACACTAGTCATCAGCTGCTCCTATCAAGCACATGATTCTGGTGGTTAGTGTGAGCAACACTAGTCATCAGCTGCTCCTATCAAGCACATGATTCTGGTGGTTAGTGTGAGCAACACTAGTCATCAGCTGCTCCTATCAAGCACATGATTCTGGTGGTTAGTGTGAGCAACACTAGTCATCAGCTGCTCCTATCAAGCACATGATTCTGGTGGTTAGTGTGAGCAACACTAGTCATCAGCTGCTCCTATCAAGCACATGATTCTGGTGGTTAGTGTGAGCAACACTAGTCATCAGCTGCTCCTATCAAGCACATGATTCTGGTGGTTAGTGTGAGCAACACTAGTCATCAGCTGCTCCTATCAAGCACATGATTCTGGTGGTTAGTGTGAGCAACACTAGTCATCAGCTACTCCTATCAAGCACATGATTCTGGTGGTTAGTGTGAGCAACACTAGTCATCAGCTGCTCCTATCAAGCACATGATTCTGGTGGTTAGTGTGAGCAACACTAGTCATCAGCTGCTCCTATCAAGCACATGATTCTGGTGGTTAGTGTGAGCAACACTAGTCATCAGCTGCTCCTATCAAGCACATGATTCTGGTGGTTAGTGTGAGCAACACTAGTCATCAGCTGCTCCTATCAAGCACATGATTCTGGTGGTTAGTGTGAGCAACACTAGTCATCAGCTGCTCCTATCAAGCACATGATTCTGGTGGTTAGTGTGAGCAACACTAGTCATCAGCTGCTCCTATCAAGCACATGATTCTGGTGGTTAGTGTGAGCAACACTAGTCATCAGCTGCTCCTATCAAGCACATGATTCTGGTGGTTAGTGTGAGCAACACTAGTCATCAGCTGCTCCTATCAAGCACATGATTCTGGTGGTTAGTGTGAGCAACACTAGTCATCAGCTGCTCCTATCAAGCACATGATTCTGGTGGTTAGTGTGAGCAACACTAGTCCATCAGCTGCTCCTATCAAGCACATGATTCTGGTGGTTAGTGTGAGCAACACTAGTCATCAGCTGCTCCTATCAAGCACATGATTCTGGTGGTTAGTGTGAGCAACACTAGTCATCAGCTGCTCCTATCAAGCACATGATTCTGGTGGTTAGTGTGAGCAACACTAGTCATCAGCTGCTCCTATCAAGCACATGATTCTGGTGGTTAGTGTGAGCAGCACTAGTCATCAGCTGCTCCTATCAAGCACATGATTCTGGTGGTTAGTGTGAGCAACACTAGTCATCAGCTACTCCTATCAAGCACATGATTCTGGTGGTTAGTGTGAGCAACACTAGTCATCAGCTGCTCCTATCAAGCACATGATTCTGGTGGTTAGTGTGAGCAACACTAGTCATCAGCTGCTCCTATCAAGCACATGATTCTGGTGGTTAGTGTGAGCAACACTAGTCATCAGCTGCTCCTATCAAGCACATGATTCTGGTGGTTAGTGTGAGCAACACTAGTCATCAGCTACTCCTATCAAGCACATGATTCTGGTGGTTAGTGTGAGCAACACTAGTCATCAGCTGCTCCTATCAAGCACATGATTCTGGTGGTTAGTGTGAGCAACACTAGTCATCAGCTGCTCCTATCAAGCACATGATTCTGGTGGTTAGTGTGAGCAACACTAGTCATCAGCTGCACCTATCAAGCACATGATTCTGGTGGTTAGTGTGAGCAACACTAGTCATCAGCTGCTCCTATCAAGCACATGATTCTGGTGGTTAGTGTGAGCAACACTAGTCATCAGCTGCTCCTATCAAGCACATGATTCTGGTGGTTAGTGTGAGCAGCACTAGTCATCAGCTGCTCCTATCAAGCACATGATTCTGGTGGTTAGTGTGAGCAGCACTAGTCATCAGCTGCTCCTATCAAGCACATGATTCTGGTGGTTAGTGTGAGCAACACTAGTCATCAGATGCTCCTATCAAGCACATGATTCTGGTGGTTAGTGTGAGCACACTAGTCATCAGCTGCTCCTATCAAGCACATGGTTCTGGTGGTTAGTGTGAGCAACACTAGTCATCAGCTGCTCCTATCAAGCACATGGTTCTGGTGGTTAGTGTGAGCAACACTAGTCATCAGCTGCTCCTATCAAGCACATGATTCTGGTGTTAGTGTGAGCAACACTAGTCATCAGCTGCTCCTATCAAGCGCATGATTCTGGTGGTTAGTGTGAGCAACACTAGTCATCAGCTGCTCCTATCAAGCGCATGATTCTGGTGGTTAGTGTGAGCAACACTAGTCATCAGCTGCTCCTATCAAGCACATGATTCTGGTGGTTAGTGTGAGCAACACTAGTCATCAGCTGCTCCTATCAAGCACATGATTCTGGTGGTTAGTGTGAGCAACACTAGTCATCAGCTGCTCCTATCAAGCACATGATTCTGGTGGTT